>MJUU01036883.1:60345-72003 GCA_002080025.1 Modiolus philippinarum | reverse complement strand
TTTACTAGCTTGTATACATTATGTAAATATAACAAACGATTTACATATTGATTGTTGGTTTCCAAATGTTTGGTTTTTTTTTTATTTCCACAAAAGAGACATAACTTGTCGAAATGGTGGTCTACATAACTAAAATTTCGGTATTGTGCCATGTTTGCATTTCGATAGAAAACACATTTTACTACAAATTATAGTTTACATCTGCAATTAGCATTTAATAGCCCTTTTCAAAAAGTGTTGGTATCTTTTTCCTATAATTGCAACTCTCCAATCAAATGGAGTTACAAACACTATTCGCTTCCGGTTAGCACTTGTACGGTTGACTAACAATACACAACTTAATCATTAAATACAATTTAATTCTAACGAAATTAGTGTAGTGTCACAGTAAAAATGACCAAGTAATATAACATGAACAGTATTATGAACTGTGTTCAGCATGAACAAAACTTAACCGTGTTGGGTTGATAACCGGAACTGTTTCATTGTATTTAAATGCCAAAACCGAAGAGCGGACCAAATCATTTTTTTAAAGGCCTATATCCTGGAATATACTACGTTGCTTACACTGTAACAGAAGTGTCTAGTGCCTGTGTATCACAATTTCCTCGTACTATCTGAAATGTCTTGACATTGAACTACTTACACACAGACAGACATATACAACGATGTCGAGATAGCTGGGACCAGAGTTTTGATAGAAGATAAAAATAAAATAAAGGTATTTTTACATAATTCAAACACAATATTCTTGAAATGCAAAGTCCTATACAAAAAAGTTGGTATGTAACCGAACAATTGGCTATTTAAGCCTACACAAAGTTGAAACGAAGTGTATTTCTGGAGAAGCTATACAACAGTCTTTAAGCATCTAGTTCATAAATGTATAAATGTTTCAAAATAAAAATTTACACTTTTCCATGCGCATATGCAGAAAATAAATTTACAGTAAGTTCGGTATTTAGTTCATGTTCCCCTAGGCATAAATCATGTCTTATTAACTGAAACATCTTTCACATAAAGTGTTAAATTTCCTTTTGTTAGCCTCACTATCTAGAATATATGGAGTTAACAATGCCATACAAAAATCAAAACAACTACTACACAATAATATGTCAATAACAGAATTGATCTCCATCCCCACGCCAACACTGATTTCCGTCCCCGCGACCAACAATCATATTTCGCATTTTCTGTCGTCGCTTTACAGATTTTACTGGAAAAATGACTGTAACATATCTACAATGACACCTGTTATCCAGGGAAATAAAAGTTCAAAGAGCTAGTGGTTTTATTTTACATTATCACCCTTAAATACTGGCCGTCAAGGGAAAAAGCAGTGATGTCGCTACTGTGTGTTGGATGTTTTGATAGTTAACAGTACAAATATCCATTATTGCTATGACTCGGAAAAGTCTCTGATAACTGCTTTGTTCCGCAATACATCTTATATCTACCACTGCATCCTTGATCTTTTCTTACAAGACAAAAATGACCGACTTACCTCTTCACTCCCGCTTCAAATCTCCGCCCCCTAATGTTGTGTTGAATGCGGCGAATCGATTTGTTTAGTTTATTTTCTTGGATAGCAGAGTTGTATAACGAACAGAAACGTACAAAGTTTCAATGATATATATTGGGCAATAGATGAGACTATTTGAGGACAGTTGTTCAAGGATTTCTTTCAAATTTGTAAGAATTGAATATTAATTAATGTTTTCGAAATGCGCAAATAAATTCATAGTAACTTAGATATTTTGTTTATTCATAAGTCTCATAAAATTTGTTTGACATACATCATTTCTGAATTTCCGCTTTGAGACCCCAACGGTATCAAGAACGGCAAACGTTTCATTTCATATGTTGCATACTTCCGATGTACAATCAATGAAAAAAATCATTAAAATCTAGCGAAGATTTGTAAAATAAAAAATCGAAAAAAAAAAAACAAAACAAAAACTCGGGCCACAAAACCAAAATACAAATTGCAAGTCTAAATTTTTACTTGATATTATGCAAATGTACATGAAACTAAACTAACCTGTAAACTTCAGATTCTATCTTGAAAATTCAGGATACATTTTTTTAAAATTCCTGTTATTGTCCTGAAAATCAAGAAACTACCGGTATCTGTAAAATAAATATAACTCACGACCAACAATTCAGAAGGGAATCATAGATTCAATTAATCCGATACTATATTACACATAACAACAAAACATTCGCTTAGAATATACCAAATGTTGAAATGATTGATTGATAAGTTAGAGTTTTGTCCAGTGAGCTATATTTCAGATATATCAGGATGAAAACTAGTTATTCATTTAAAAAAAATGTGAAAGAAGAAAGTAATGAAGGTGGAACGGACATCTTGGGTTACGAGTTTTGATTGCCTTTAGCTAAGGGTAGAAATGGGTAGGAACAGGAAATTTAGCCAAAGGGGTCTTTTTACTGCATGATGCGTGGCGTTTCCCCACAGTTTGGCTACATGGTTCGCGATAACATTTTCTGTATTATGAACCCTAATAGACTACCTGCATAGGCAGGATATTCCCCTATCAGCCACCTTGGGACAATCACGGCATCTCTGTAACCAGAGCCCCTAAAAACTGCTTCACCCGGGTATTAATTCGTTACAAAATCAATGATAAATTTCCGTCTAGGTAGTGTTCATATCTGTCATAAAAAATTCTCTAATAAAATACAAGAAATATTTAAACTGAGGTGTATACAGGATATTTAATTTCAACTGAAAAAAAATATAATTATCACCGCATTAAAAGCTGCACAAATCACTGTTAATTCCACCTTTTTAAGTATACCCCTAAAACCTGTAGCCGACAAACACTATATACAATCATTATCTCCGTCAGACAACGGAAACTAAAGATGCTTTAATGTATAAATCAGACACTTAAATAACAACGGGAAGTTCTTTATGTCGGTAGTTATAATTATTATGTAATTCTGCATGGGTTCTGTTTCCTGGAAATTGACTTTTACAATTCTCACGTTTTCACTTATTTTTTTATCTAATCTGGACCATTTGATCTGTTTCTATAATACAAATGATAAATTATTGTGCATTGTGTTTTACTTTTAAAATGTGACTCAAATTTTTGGTAAAATTCAGATCTGTATTATATATATTAGTGTTTAGATGACGAACCAGTTATAATTTTGTGTTGTATCTACGCAGACATTATTAACAGTCTTGAGACTTCGAACGTCGTCGTTTTGGTGCCATTTTCTCTTGTGTTGCATTGTTTAATTCACATTCGAATACTGTCACTCCATCGTGAAAGTTTGACATTCGTCGACCCACATACATTTTTTGTTCGGAGCAGAATACATGTATTCTGCATTGCAGGTGTACATTTTTTCTTGGGTTAATATAACTTGTTCTTCATTTGACAATAAAAACCTTTCCGATATGCACAACAGTTCATCGTTAGAGTTTGTAATGTTTAACTTAGACAACAAACAGTAGAACCATTGGTATAAACTGTTTTTCCCTAGTGGCGCTTATCTTCTTTGAGAGGATTTCATCTACAAAGTTTTTAACCGTTATGATTGATAGGAAAAAAGTTGTAGGCTAATGAGACCCTGAATTTCTTTTAGATATCGACCAATTATGGAAATATCAAAGCTATAACAATTCTCATAAAAGCAGATTCTTGAAACAATCCTTTGGAATCAATAAGTACATTACTTTCTTACTTTTGAAATTCCGTCCCATTCTGAAAAATTTCTGGATATTTATATATTGGGATCAAGAAAGGTCAACCTGCCGCAATCATGTCTGCCACCCATAATGAGAAATGGGAGTAAATTGTATTATGTACTTTATGTAAATTTTGAGGATTTAATATTCAGAAAAGGTATCGTGAATCAATTTTCGCATTTTTGAGACACAGCAGTTCCTATTTTAGCGGTCTGAGATTTCCTAGCCTTACACTAGTGCACATGCGGTTTACCGGATAATATCACACTGAATTGTTTTTGCACATTAGCGTCTTTGGTCTACATCTGTTTTCATAATTAATCATCAATGTACTTAGTCTAGTTATTGTGATTTTTTTCTTTGTCGATAAAAGTAATTTGTAACGGCAAAAAAGGGAATAATCGTTGGTGAAAATATGGCGCCCTGGTATACAATCCTCATTTTATGACGTTACAGAAAGTGACGTAACTCCTATCAGTTTTTTTAGCATCTTTGAGTTTATGGTCTCCCAAATGTTTAGATTTTATCTGCACTGAAGAGACATAAGTTGTCGAAATGGCTATATGCAGAAATTAGATTTACATTAAGCTAGGTATTTTGTTATGTGTAAAGAGAAGCATGGGGACAATATTTCTGTGTGCATTTTAGTATATTATGGGGGAGAAAACAAGTGCGAGACAAGAGAAAACCCTCGGGTGGGATTTCAATCATATCGGACTCTGCAAGCTTTGCACAAGACTGGAAATCTTGCCCTTGGGTGTCTGAGATTTCCTGGTCTCGCACTTCCCCCTGGTGTTAGATTCTTTATTTCTTATTCATGGCTTACATTTTCAACTAATTTTTTCATCTCGAAAGAAAGAGACAACAATTTCCCACGTTTGGACCAGCTAAGATCGACAACCAGTTTTCAATCAGTTCAAGGTAAAATGGCAACAGAGAAAAGGTAGAATTAGGTGTATTCATCTTATCATGAGTAAGATAAGAATATTTATGGTTTAGGGTTTAAAACGTGGATACAGTATGTGGCGTTCAAATCAACAATTACATATTGTTTAGGGCTGGAGATCTCAGCTGAATTACATTGTGGAACCAGTCATGCAGACTACGTAGAGCAGTCAATCAATTAATTTCATCACAAGTGACAAAGTGTATAATTTTATGTGACATAGAAATTCTGATCGTAAGGTAGTTACCACCGTTGATTTCGGACTCCTACGTCTTTTTCAATATCATAACGTGTAAAATATTTTTCCCTTGGGCACTCACTTTTTATGTTTTATTCTAATAACATGTGCCTTTAAAGAATTTTGGATAAAATTTTAAGAAATTGACATTACTTCTTCATTATGTATTTAAGACTTCTTCATTATGTATTTAAGACTTATAAATTTTTCCACAAAGCCTATGTAAAATTTTGTTATGTGTAAACAGAAGCATGGGAACCATTTTGAAGTCTTGAAGATCAGAAACTTATTTCCAACATAGGTAACCTTTCTGTACATTTTAATCCAATTCTGAACATTTTCATTTTCCCGGTTTTTTTGCCGTTTCTATGGGAACAGATGTCGTTTTGAAGTCTTTATAATTTTTTGCCATTGTGGGTGTTTCCTGTTATCTTTACTACATTAATTGGAGACCACAAACCAATTCATCATCTCCTAATCAACCTTCCTGCAAAGTTTCATCCAAATCCGAGCACTTTTATTTTTTTCTGTTTCCATGGCAACCTGTGCCATTTTGAAAATTTCAAGACTTGATTCCACCTTTTGCGATGAGGCTGTGAAGTTTGGTAAAGATCCAAGTATTAGTTCTCGAGAAAATGGTTGGACAAATTTTTGGCGGAAAGACATGAAAAACAAAAATAGTGAAAAAATAAAAAGAATTGGGTCAAATCAATAAATCTCTCCAAACTTCGTTTGGGATACTTCATAACTGAGAGATCCTGATCAAATAAAAAGTAAAAAATAATATCAGTGTTTGCATTAGACTGTTACATATAGTTCTTTATTCAGCAACCAAGAAGTTAGTATTCCTGTGCTGACAAAAAAATCTTTTTTATTTTGAAACAAAAAATATCTAAATTCAGAAAATTTTATCTAAAACTAAGTAATATTTACCTCACCATATCTCTGTTCTTAACTGACTTTGGCTTTTATTTGGATTTATTCGTTATCAGCTTTTTTACATGTTCCGAAAGTTTTGGATTAATTTGCACTAAAAGCCGAGCAAGTTGTCCAAATAGACATCCACAAAAACTAAATTTACAGGGACTGTCGGGTATGTTTTTATTCACATCCAATGAATATATATATCACTGTATAGAGACATAAGTTGTTGAAATGCGCATATACTGAAACAAATTTACAGTAACCGGTATTTTGTTATGTAATACTACTGTGTCGATGCATCTGCTGGTGGATGTTATAAAAAAATCCCAAAGATTTCTTGTAGTATGATTATATTGTATTTAAGGAGAAGACGATCTAAGTTTGATTAACTTATGTCTTATCCTTTTTAGCTCACCTGGCTATAGCCGGGGTGAGCTTTTGCCATCACTTTTCGTCCGTCGTCCGTCCGATCTTCCTCTCTGAAACTACTGGGCCAATTGAAACCAAACTTGGCCACAATAGTCCTTAGGTGGTCCCCTGCAAAAAAGTTGTTTTTCAGATCCGCGCTATATCCAAGATGGCCGCCAGCGGGGATCATAGTTTTAACATTGGTTCCTATGGGAAAACACTTTCAAAGATCTTCTCCTCTGAAACTTCTGGGCCAATTGAAACCAAACTTGGCCACAGTATTAATTAGATGGTCCCCTGCAAAAAAGTCTTTTTCAGATCCGCGCTATATCCAAGATGGCCGCCAGCAGGGATCATAGTTTAAACATTGGACTCTATTGGAAAATACTTTCAAAGGTCTTCTCCTCTGAAACTACTCAATCAATTGAAACCAAACTTGGCCATAATAGTCCTTAGATGGTTCCCTATAAAAAAGTTGTTTTTCAGATCCGCGCTATATCTGCGATGGCCACCAGCGGGGATCATAGTTTTAACATTGGACCCTATGGGAGAACACTTTCAAAGATCTCCTCTGAAACTACTTGGCCAATTGAAACCAAACTTGGCCACAATAGTCCTTAGATGGTCCCCTGCAAAAAAGTTGTTTTTCAGATCTGCGCTATATCCAAGATGGCCCCCAGCAGGGATAATAGTTTTAACATTGGACCCTATGGGAAAACACTTTCAAAGATCTTCTCCTCTGAAACTACTCAGCCAATTGAAACCAAACTTGGCCATAATAGTCCTTAGATGGTCCCCTATAAAAAAAGTTGTTTTTCAGATCCGCGCTATATCTGCGATGGCCACCAGCGGGGATCATAGTTTTAACATTGGACCCTATGGGAAAAGACATTTAAACATCTTCTCCTCTGAAACTACTCAGCCAATTGAAACCAAACTTGGCCACAAAAGTCCTTAGATGGTCCCCTGCTAAGAAGTTGTTTTTAAGATCCGCGTTATATTCAAGATGGCCGCCAGGGTTGATCATAGTTTTAACATTGGACACACAGGAAAAGACATTGAAAGATCTTCTCCTCTGAAACTACTGTTCCAATTGAAACCAAACTTGGCCACAATATTCCTTGGATGGTCCCCTGCAAAAAAGTTGTTTTTCAGATCCGCGCTATATCCAAGATGGCTGCCAGCGATGATAATAGTTTTAACATTGGACCCTATGGGAAAATACTTTCAAAGATCTTCTCCTCTGAAACTACTGGGCCAACTGAAACCAAACATGGCCACAATAGTCCTTGGGTTGTCCCCTGCAAAAAAGTTGTTTTTCAGATCCGCGCTATATCCAAGATGGCCGCCAGCAGGGATCATAGTTTTAACATTGGAATCTATGGGAAAAGAAATTCAAACATCTTCTCCTCTGAAATTAGTCCTTAGATAGTCCCCTGCAAAAAAGGAGGTCAGCTCTGTATCCAAGATTCACATGGCTAACACCAGTCAACTACTTTTCACAGTCTAGGGAAAAGATATATATTTAAGCCTGTTATCCAGTCCCATTGAAAACTTGTTAATAAGGTATTGTTTCCTTGCCTGATGATAGAATATATGATTGTTTGTCCTCCAGTGTTTTGAGTATTGTTTGGAAGATTCAGATAATGAGGTTGAATATTTTTAGATTGAATCAGTTCCATTTTATGTTGTTATGTCATGTTGTAAGACTACTTCTGAAATATAAATCTTATTAATTTAATTTCAATGGGTATACTAACATTCTGAATTAGCAACTAATTACAATCCAATACAAATTCTTTTAGGTGATATTTTTTTTTTATTTCTAAAGAACTTACACACAATTTTTGATAAAATGCTTCTTTTCTTTCATGTTCTACACATTATTAAGGGATTTAACTCAGCATATAAATTGAGTAATTGATTGCTTTTTGTGTGACTTTTAATTTTAACTTTGATATATACAACAGATAAAGCTGTCAGTGTCCAAATATAAAAAGTCACAAAGCAAACGAAGCCTTGTGTTCTAGGAACAATGCATCTGCGATGCTTTTGTAAATTTTTTAACTCTCATTGTGTGCCGCTCAGGGAAAAGTAAATGTCATTCTACTGAAACATATAAGCTTGAATAAATTTTGATTTAAGGAATGGTATAAAAAGAAAAAAAATAGTCAATATTAGTGGAGAAAATTCATTTCAGTATCTGTATTTTCTTATGTTTGAAAGATGAGAGGGTATTACATGCATGTGATTAACATGCTTTTTTCAATTTTGTCTATATTTCAGTGTACCTATTTTGTAAGATACACTGAAGAATTTTATAAAAATATGCTAAATTATGATATTATAATCAAAGCACTAGTGGATACAGCATCCAAAAAAAGGTTCTAATGTGGTTCTTCCAAAAAAAAGATCTAGGATTCCAGGCCATTTTGTACTGAATTTTTGTCAATTTAGCCTAAGTATTGCATGAAATGAAGAAAAAAATGGGGCGGGTTCCAATTCCTGGACCCCCTGGATCTGCCAATTAATAAGTGATTCATTTTAAATATGTGTAACGGTTAGTGATAGGTAAAGGCTTTTTTCGGTAAGGTGTTTTTCCCCATAATTGGAGTGCACCAGAAGACGGAGGAACTTACCTGTACAAGACATACATAGTAACATGTGATGTTTTTTACCAATATTGATAACATTTTCTAAATGATGAAATATTTGATATTTACTCAGAATAGAAATGCAGTTAATAAATTTCTTCATTAAATTGAATATCTTTATTAAAGGTTGGTGTTTTTACCTTTTACGGTCGGGGCTACGTACTATGTTTTCGTCATGAATTTTGGTTATCACTCACTTCCGGTTTGATTGGGTAAGCGTGTTAACTTAGTTTTTAGGTGCTCGCTAAAGAAACTGCAGTTATTTAAGTAGTAATTACCTGTAGATCTGCATTTACGAATGCAGAATTATACATTGTCATGCCTATATTGGTTTTTCATTACGTAAACGCATTTGTTATTGATATTAGAGTGAAAGTAATCGATCTGGTCGTGGAATGTCATAAAATTCAATTCGTATGTAACTTCTGTCCTTACTTTAGCCACCATTTTTACGTTCTTTCCGATATATTGCTGACATTTAATGTGAAACATGTCCCCAACGGTCGGGTCGCATGGTTATTGCAAACAAACAAAGATTTTACCGTTACAGATGACAATCCCGTGATAAAAAATAAGCTGGACGTGCAACTTCCTGTGAAATTTCTTCTATGAAGAAGTTGATCTTTGAAGGGAAAAAAATTTATGGAAAATGCTTCAGTTATCACATTTCTTATTTTCTAAAATAATATCCAGGTATATTAATTGGGGTGGCACAGGACTATTTTCGTGCAGCGCATTTGCTGTTTTTTATTTCACGTGTTGCCGTGTTGAAGGGTCGTTATTTGTCGTATTTCGTGCAAACCCAAAAAAAGGGCATCATGCAAGCCAATTTTAATTTTTCGTTCCTCGTGTAGTGACATTTATATCTTGTACGCCCGTGCACGGTATCCCCCTTTACGACCCTCATTAATGGAATGTTTTTATTTTGGAAAAATTTTCATGACTTGGCCAAAGAAATAAACTGTTACAAAACAAGGTCTATTCATAAACATATAAATTTGTGTGGTGTACCTAGTTTGCTGGTGAATTTATCATTAAATAAAATATTTATGATAAACTTCATTCCTGGTATTGCCCAGAAAGTGAAAATGAACGTCTCGTAAAAGCAGACATTTAAAGTTTACATGGAAAGTATAATTCAACATTTAATGAAAATATTTTTGACACATTTCATTTTTGGTATTGTCTCGTTAAAGCAGACATTTTTTTCAAATTAAGTTCAATTTAATTACATTAAAAGGTTATTGGGGATCAGATAAGGTTCGTCCTGACTGGTGAAAACTACGCAATTTCAAACAATGCATGGCAAAAGCTTTTATTGTGGACTCTAATATGATACCGTAATAGGTGCTACTTATGGAAAAGCGTCAAGAAGGAAATGTCACATTTTGTGAGTTCAGGATAGTCACACTTAATTTTGTATCGTCTAAAGTTCATCTGCTACAGGCAATACTATTGGTCATTCTCAGTGGGATACAGAAATAAAGCTACCAAAATATTGAAAATGGTTGTTGGTTGGAGAGAGAAAACTACATCGTTAAAAACATTGTTTTTATACGACCGAAAAAAATTAGAGGTTGTATAATGGTATGGCGCTGTCATCCATCATCGTCTGTAGACACTTTTGTTTTTGAATTGTAAATGAGAGACAATTGAAAAAAAAATCCCTCAGCTCTTGCACAATAGTTAAATATGCATGGGAAAAAATGGCCATACTGATTTAAAAAGGACAGATTGGGTGTTTTCATATATTTGGCTGAAGAATATTTATTATTAATCAGATTTGATGGGGTTTGTTTCTATATGCTCCCGAGGAAATGTCCAATCTGGAGCATGTAAATGAATAAATGAATATCACGTTTCATGTATGGTTCAACTTCATAAGATAGATTGGGTTGCATGAGGCCTTAATGAGGACATCATATTGCCCTTACTAAATTCAGTTACTTTGAACATCCACTTCCTCTTTACAAACTCAATATTTTGAACAAATATGTGGTAAAACAATATTTGCAGTAATTTTACATCAACTCCAAAAATCACAGACATTGAAATTTGGTGTGTGACTTAAGCATATAGGGTTCTATATTACCCATAACCAACTTTCCAGTCGGTTGAACACCTCCTTCGTGTTATATCTTAGAATATTCTCAACAAATACATTTGTTCTGTCGATAAGATTTTCAATCAATTCCTGTCAATGAGACCAGAGTAGCAACAAAACTCTCGCGAATGTAATTATACCCACGGCAAACGAAGTTTGATGGGGTTTATAGAAATCACCATGTCTGTCAGTCCGTCCCCTTTCATGTCCGGAGCAGAACTTTTGTACCGTAGCACCTAGGATTATCAAACTTGGTGTTAGGATGCATCATGCAAAGGCGAAGTGTCGCGTACCAAATTTAGGTCACTGTGACCTTGACTTTGACCTTTGACCTTTATGATAGTAAAACCATGTGCATTTCCTGTCTGGAGCAGAACTTTTGTACCGTAGCACCTAGGATTATCAAACTTGGTGTGTGGATGCATCATGTGAAAGTGATGTGTCCCCTCCAAATTAAGGTCACTGTGACCTTGACTTTGACCTTTATGATAGTAAAACTATGTGCATTTCGTGTCCAGAGCAGAACTTTTGTACCGTAGCACCTTGGATTATCAAACTTTGTGTGTGGATGCATCTTGGGAAGGCGATGTGTCAAGTATCAATATTAGGTCACTGTGGCCTTGACTTTGACCTTTATGATAGTAAAACCATGTGCATTTC
>MJUU01036883.1:40921-58562 GCA_002080025.1 Modiolus philippinarum | reverse complement strand
GATTTTTTTTGCCTCTGCAACAAAAAGTCCATGTCATATTGTTTTACCCTGTCCGTAGGTCAGTTTATCTTCAGGATATGTTTTACACCTGTTAAAACTGTGCACCTGATACTTAAAATTTGATTTTACATAAGAGGTTCACAGAGCCAAAATAGCTTATTTGTTAATAAGGTTTGTTAATCTGTGACTCCTTCAAAACTGTCTTACAGATTCCTGCCAAACATCATACATGTATGTTGTATATCAGATCTGGTTATGCTCATTGTACTTAAAATTTTGTTTTAACAGATTTTAGAGATTCGCCAAGCTGACATAGCTCATTTGTTTATTCAGTTTGTTAATCGGAATAAGTCATTCAAAAATAAAATTCATATTGCTAACACATTTGCAGGATATGTTTTTCTCATAATCTAGACATACACCTGATACTTTGAAAATCTGAATTTTAATTTTACAGATTTTAGTGGTTCACAGGGCCAAAAATGGCTCTTTTGTAGTGCAGGTGACTCAAAGTGTTCCATGGAACAACCATCAATTTTTTTTTGTATTACATATTTTACTGGTATTTGAACTGAACGAAAAAAAAAATGCAATGACCAAAAGGAACTCTCGTCTTTTATTGGCATTCAAAAAAGTAATTAAATCATAATGATAGATATATAGCTCATCTTCGTTTCTTCCTTGTTTTCAGACAAAATAGCTATAGTATTTGAATAGTGTGAAATCATGCCGAGGTCCAAAAGATGGAAACTTTCGCAGTCAAGACAAGGGAATGAAAATGCAAAGAAAGAAAAGTCGGAATTGGAGCAGCTGGTGCAGGTGGAATCTGACATTTCGAACGTACATATTGACAGTGCTATGACCTTTGACGAACAAACTGACATGGGGGAGTCTGTCCTCCTAAACAACAGGAAAAGAGAGAATGCCCCTTTTGGGAAAACTATAAGTTCTGAAGAAGCCCCTTGTGGGAAAACTATTAGTTCTCAAGAAGCCCATTTTGGGAAAACAATGATTGCACAAGAAGCCCCTTGTGGGAAAACCATGATTGCTGAAGAAGCCCATTGTGGGAAAACCATGATTGCTCAAGAAGCCCATTGTGGGAAAACCAATGAAGCTCTTAATGACACTCTTTACGACTCTGTTTATAAAACCTCAGTTGATTCTGCACAAAGAATTGCTCAAGAAGCCCCCTGTGGGAAAACTAAGAACTCTGTTTTCAAAGATTCTTCAAGTAATTCTGAGAACATAAGATGGTTCAAATGAGTCTGTTAACATAAATAGTCCATGTAATTTAAGAAAACAAACAACATCTGAAATATATTCTGTTGACAGTTTGAATGAAAATTTAAATTACCAAGTTGAAACAGAAAGAAATGTAGTGCACTTTCAATCCAAAAATCCATTTAATGCATCAATGATGAAATTTGGTACATTTCATCAGAATGATGTGAGGTTTAGTACAGACACAAGAGGCAGACACAAGAGGCAATCAGAGGCAATCTACATGCAATTCATTAGTTTTCTTGGCCGTTAACATTAAATTAGAAGATCCCACAAAAGTTGATCTTGACTCAGTACTATGTTTAGGTAATAACCTGTACATTACCAAAGTACAAGAACTGAAAAGAAATGGGAAATATTCAAACATACTTTTGAATTTGAATGAAATTCCTGGAGTTGTTTACACTAATTATGGAAAATATAAGCTATGCAAAAAAGATATAGTGTATGGCACAGCATTGAATAATGCATCACCAAATATTTCAACACTCCAAGAAGCAGTTATAAAAGCATTGACAGTATCTAAAAGCATTTTGATAATGATCGGTGCAATATATTCGGCTTTTTTGTATCAAAATAACACGTTTTATTTTTTTTGGATTCTCATTCACATATCAGAACATGCTTGTTAGGTCCACGTCTATTCTGATTAGCTTTAACAATGTTGACGAACTCATGGCCTATTTATATGATTTATATCAAAGTATGCACATAGACTTAGACTCTCAATTTGAGCTTCTGCCAGTCTCATTTACTTGTATGAACTCTGCTACAGTATCAAAAATTCAGATTGGGAATTACTTTAAAGACCAGAGTGATAAAGTGACAAGAAAAACAAATATAGAAAAGTCAAAATTGGAAGGGAATAGTCAGACATTGAAGGCAGATTATATAAAGCATTACATGAGGAAACGTAGACAAAATGAGGCTTTTAAACATAAAGAACTTGAATTGAAAAAAACAGCCAGAAAGAATATAGAATACAGATGTGCAGAACGTGGGAAAGAAGTTTTATTGAAAAGATTGGCCAGGGAGAAGTGGTGAAAGAGGAAAAGAACTTGAATCAAAAAGAAAAGCGAGAATTGACAAAGACTATAAGAATAAAGAAAGAAATGCAAAAAGATCAGCTAGACAAGATTATGAATATAGAAAAGTAGAAAAGGCGAGAGAACTTGAATCCAAACGGAAAGCTAGAATTGATACAGACTTTAGAAGTGTTGAAAAGATAAGAGAACTTGAATCCAAACGGAAAGCAAGAATTGACACTGACTTGAGAAGTGTTGAAAAGGTAAGAGAACTTAAATCCAAACGAAAAGCTAGAATTGACACAGATTTTAAAAATAAGGAAAAAAGTGCAAAAAGATCAGCTAGACAAGATCATGAATACAGAAGTATTGAAAAGATAAGAGAACTTGAAAGCAAACAAAAAGCTAGAATTGACACAGATTTTAAACATACGGAAAAAAGTGCAAAAAGATCAGCTAGACAAGATCATGAATACAGATGTGTTGAAAAGATAAGAGAACTTGAATCAAAACGGAAAGCTAGAATTGAAACAGACTTTAAAAATAAGGAAAAAAGTGCAAAAAGATCAGCTAGACAAGATTATGAATACAGAAGTGTTGAAAAGATAAGAGAACTTGAATCAAAACAGAAAGCTAGAATTAATACAGACTTTAAAAATAAGGAAAAAAGTACAAAGAGATCAGCTAGACAAGATCATGAATACAGAAGTGTTGAAAAGGCAAGAGAACTTGAATCAAAACGAAAAGCCAGAAAAAATGAAGATTTCAGAAAAACTGAGACAGTAAGAGATTTCAACAGGAAAAAACAGCAACGTTGTAACCCACAGAATTTAGAAATAGAAAGAATAGCAAAGCAAAATGCTAGACGTTCACTTCCAAAAGAAAGTCGCTACTATAATGCAGCATACAAGGTACAAAAACGACAGGACCAAGAATTTACACAACATGAGAAAGAATTAAGGAAACAAAAAGCATGTGGTTCAACACTTGAGGATTGCATAAAAACATTCCAAGAAAAAACTGCCCATGGGTCATCGTACATTTGTACAAGTTGCCACCAAACATGGTTTCGTGATTCAGTGGTTACTGCTTCTAATCTGAAAAAGCCAGGATCATTTTTTTCAAGACACTGCACTGATTTTATATCTGTCGATAACAAAGAATGGATCTGTCATACTTGTGCAACATCACTTAAACAAAACAAAGTTCCACGTCTTTCTCTTGCTAACCAAATGAGATTTCCTGAAAAACCAAAAGAGTTACAGTTGTATCCCTTAGAGGAGAGATTGATATCTTTGCGTATTCCTTTTATGCAAATCACATTGCTACCTAGAGGACAGTTTTCAGTAAAGGGCAATGTAGTGAATGTTCCTGTTGATGTACAACCTACAATTAGCTCTCTTCCTCGGAATTTGGAACAGTCAGGCACTATTCCTGTGAAGTTGAAAAAGAAACTGAGCTACAAAAAACATGATTTTTCTGAAAATGTAAGACCATTAGCTGTAATTTGTGCTTTACACTATTTAATGAGAACAAGTAAAATGTATAAGTTGTCAGGATTACAGATTGATAGTGATTGGATGAGTAAAATACAAACCTTTAACACAATAGATGATTCTGATGAAAATACAGAGCAAGCATTTGACAACCAACAAAATGAACAGAACCAAAATGAAGATTCAGATAATTTCAGTGAGGTAGATGAGACAGAACTTTATGTAGGCAACACTGACACATTGCTAGATGAGGTTGATGCAGACCCATCCTATGACAAAGAGTATGTTTTTGCACCGGGGGAAGGTCAACATCCACTACGTCTATATAATGATCCTGGTTCAGAGTATTTCTTTTCCTACTACATTTTGTTGATAACAAAGACAGATGTGTTCCTGTCCATTATATTGACATTGTGAAATGGGAACTTAGATCAGTTGATCGAAGGGCAGCACAGTCTGTGCCAAATTTGTTTTTTAAACTTAAAAAAATTCAACTGAAAAATATTTCAGATAAAGTTAATCTTGCACTTAGAAGATGCAAATCTGAAAGGAAGAAATGGACAGTCAAGGATGTATTGGAACCTTCAACTGTGAACGATTTGGTCAGATTAGATGAAGGGTATTTTATTTTTCGAACTCTCAGAAACTCACCTGTTTACTTGGAAAAGAGGAAAAAAGGTTTGTTCGCAATGATAAAACAACTTAATCTCCCTACTTGGTTTGGATCATTTTCCTCGGCAGACACAAGGTGGAATGATTTACTTAGGGTTCTTGGAAACTTGAATGATGGCAAAAATTATACCGATGAAGAATTAGCAAATATGACACGGCAGGAAAAACTGCTCTAGTTCAGAAAGATCCAGTAACATGTGCTCGTTTTTTCGATTTTCGTGTGCAACAATTCATAAAATTAGTACTAAAAAGTGAATTCCAGGCAATTGGAAAAATTGCAGATTACTTTTATAGGGTTGAATTTCAACAAAGAGGGTCTCCTCATATTCACATGTTATGTCCCTGTCTATAAACATAATTCAGAGCAGGAAACAGTTAATTATATTGATACGTATGTCTCGTGCGCAGTTTCAGCAGAGTTACAGGATTTGGTAAATTTGCACACACATAAGCATTCTAAAACATGTAGAAAGAAGGGTCATCCAGTGTGTCGATTTGGTTTTCCACTACCACCAATGAAATGTACAGTTATTTTGGAACCACTTGAAACAGATGTTGACAAAAACAAAGCATTGTACAAACATTTGCAACAGAAAATTAATTGCTTACATGACAATGAAAATGTAAATACAATGACATTTGAGGAATTTCTAAATGATTTTTTGAAAATAGATGAGGAAGAATATATTAAAATAATCAGAAGTAGTCTAAATGGCCCAAAAGTGTTCTTACAGAGAAAACCATCAGAAGTACGCATCAATCCATATATCAAGATAGTTCTTCCTGCATGGAAAGCTAACCATGACTTACAGTTTGTTCTTGATTAATATGCATGTGCCATGTATATTGTCTCATATATAAGTATAAATCACAGAAAGGAATGGGTGCTCTCCTAGATCAAGCTGCCAAAGAAGCCAGACAGGGTAACATGGATTTGCAGCACCAAGTTAGGCACATAGGAAACTATTTCACAAATTCAGTTGAAACTTGTGCACAAGAAGCAGTATATCTGACACTTCAGATGCAATTACCAAAAGCAACAAGACAAGTAACTTTCATTAACACTTCCCCACAAAACAAAAGAACATTCTTACTTAAGCAAAAGTCGGTATTAGAAAAATTGTCACCACAGTCCACTGATATAGAGGCTGACAATGATATTAAATCTTACTCTAAGCGCCCACATGCCCTTGAAAACTGGTGTCTTGCCGACTATATTTCATAATTAGAAATCAAGTGCCCAAAAAAAGAATCAGATGGTCAGTCAATTGACTGTGAAACTGATGAAGAGAATGACCATGAGGCAATTCAAAATAAAGAAGAACAATATGATGAAGGAAATGGACAACCTGGTATAAAAATTAATATTACCCTGAGAAATGGTATTATTATTCAACAAAGGAAAAATTTCAGAGTTATAAGACATGTTAAGTTCAGTAAAAAAACGGATTCTGAAAATTTCTATAGAGAAAGGTTAATGCTGTATCATCCTTGGAGAAATGAGAGTCTTTTGAAGGGTGGTCATGAAACATTTGAACAAATGTACAACACTGTAAGCAGGAGCATCAAAAGCAAGGCTAAACATTATGAAAAAAATGTTGAAGAATTAGAAAGAGCCATGGAACAGGCTGAAAATGATTGTTCAGAGTATGATGAATTAGCACCTGGAACCCAGCAGACTGAACTTGAAGATATTGAAGAGGGTGCTGTTGATGCAAAACAATATGTATATTTCAATGCAGATCGCCCAGTAGTACAAAGAAATTATGACATTGGCCAAGATCTTGGAATATCTCAGAGACCAGTAGAAACAACTTTACAAGGAACACGAATGAATAACAGTGATTACCACATGATGTGTAGAGGATTGAATGTCAAACAGAAAGAACTTTTCCATCGTGTTGTTCATTGGATTAAGACCAAAGACGAGCCATTATATGCCTTTTAACTGGAGGTGCTGGAGTTGGCAAGTCAGTACTAGTAAAAGCTCTTTTTCAAAGTCTGCACAGATACCTATTTTCAAAGGAAGGAGAAGATCTAGATTATATAAGGATACTACTTTGTGCACCAACTGGGAAGGCTGCTTACAACATTAATGGTGTAACTGATGTGTCTGCAGAAGTGAAAAAGAAAATGTTAAACTCTTTGCCCCAAAATCAGTCGGATACAGCAAACCTAGCCAGTGAAGTAACACTTGCAGTTGGCATGAAGTATGATCTGACAGCTAATATAGATGTAACAGATGGTCTTACGAATGGTTCTTCTTGTGAAGTTCAGCTCGTAGAAAACAGACAAAAAGAAAAAACATCAAGACCTAGTATTGTATGGGTGCTATTCGATGATGAAGGTATAGGTAAATCGTCAAGAAAAAATACAGTTCTTTGTACAATGAAAACATCAACAAGGTATGGACTCCAATATTTGACATCAAAATATCATTTACATACAGAAACAAGTCATTCGAGAGAATACAGTTTCCGCAAACTGGAGAAACACGACCTTACCATGGACTTTCTTTGTTTGTGAGATGCGAATTTATGGTAGAAGACATAGTAAAATTTTCATCTCCATTTGTGGAATTTATTAAGGTAGACGTTACATCAGGAAAAGGACATATACAAGCAGTTGTGTTATAAAAATCTCCACAATGTGCTTTGGATAATCTTAAAGAAGTATTAATGAAAAAACTACTACCTGTATTAGATACAACAAACTCTAATATACTGATCATGGGAGACTTTAATCTATATATGCTTTCTGGAAATGATAATTTCTTGCAGTTTATTAAACAAAAATTCAATTGCAAAGAAGCTGTAACAAAAATTACCACAGATTTTAAATCACTTCTTGATTTGGTGTTTGTTGAAGTGAATGCAAATGTCAGTATTGAAACAGATGTAGTTGAAGCTTACTGGTCAGATCATACACAGCTTTAAATTTATGAATCGTGAAATATAAACGAACCCCCACATAATATTTAATGAACATTTCACATAGCAGTTGCGATGTGAAATGTTCATAGAGTGGTTTGCTTAATATGGGTTCCCACTCAAATCCATTTGTTGTCCCCCTTTTCTCCCCACATACTACTAATTCATATCAACTTAAATATATTTCAACAAACAATTATCAATACATTTTTAAATTATATCATACATTTAAATCCAAGCATTTAATTCGGGATGTGGGGAGGACGGGGGAGGGGCTAAAGAATAATTGTTCTCACATTTTACATTTTATTCTAAATATTTCGAATAAGATGAGTTTATTTTGTATTCAGCAGTTTACTATAACATTTTGGATAGAATGCTTTCTATTAGTGTGTCCATCAGTAGTAAGTTAAAATATGATTTACAACTGCAGGACTCCTTTTTTGTTTTTTTATACAGAGTTAACAGTCGATGTTCTTAAGTTAAGTGAAATAGAAGAATTTGTTACCAGTGTTACACACAATTTTTAAGGACCTCAAATAAATGAGGCTAGAGGTAATAAGAATCTAGATTTTTTTTACCATGGCTTACCTCCACTTTTTCTTAAAAACGTAACAAAGTGTAGGAGTTTATGATACTGCAGAAACTAATTTCTTACAAGTATTTTTTGTATATATACATTCATGGAAAGGCACTTTATTTGAGTGACTTGTTTAGTGTTCTAGCTCATATAAATATATGAGTAATTTTATTTTTATTCTGCCCCTATAGTTTGTTTTAATAATAAGCATAAATGTAAATCACATTTTCTCATTTAGCGCTTGTACTGGGAACATTTATGTACTTTCAAATGATTTGTCTTTATGTTAATGTTCATACTACATTAATTAATTTACATATACATTTGTAATAGTATCTTTTAAGGCAGTATGCCTTCTATGCCACTATGCTTTTTACGCCCCTGCAATGAAAAGTTTTGGGCACACTGTTTTAGCTGTTAGTCTGTCCATCTATTCAATGATAACACAGGTGTTTAGCATCATTAATGAAGAATTGTGCTGCGATTTAACCTTGCGTAAGGGCATATCATCCTATATTTGTTGTATAAATGTAGTTTTTTTTACCAGTTCCTTCACATTATTATTTATTTTGCAATGCAGAATAACTGTTGTGTTATTATTTTTTGTAATCATATGTGCAATTGAAATGCATCAAAGAACATAAACACTAACGTTAACATTTACATTTCATGAGAATTGTATATTTTGAAATATCTATGCGTAATGACACATCTGCTTTCATATGTTTTGTTCAGCATTTAAGCAAAAAGCAACTTTAATTTCA
The DNA here is from genome assembly GCA_002080025.1 of Modiolus philippinarum. Classification (NCBI taxonomy): domain Eukaryota; kingdom Metazoa; phylum Mollusca; class Bivalvia; order Mytilida; family Modiolidae; genus Modiolus; species Modiolus philippinarum. The sequence continues at coordinate 49,814 of MJUU01036883.1, read as the reverse complement.
TGTGTAATAATAATTTACTTTGAATAATTTAATGCAATGTTCCTCTTGATATATTGATTAGATGTTCTCTCTTTAATTGTTAAGTCCAATATGTGATTTGTGTGCTATTTATATTGTATATGGTAATAGTTCATTTCTACAGCTTAGTTGAAAAAAAAACTGCATTAATGATAAAAGGTGTCTTCTTAGGCTGCTTTGGATTGAGACTCAATCATTGAGTACAAATAAAGTGGGCTAGAAATGTTCATAAAATGTATTGCAATATATTAAATGTATATAATATAAAAAATAACAGATAGACTGATGGGTCTACATGAATTAGAGTTGCAGTTATCTATATATAGTGAAGTGTTGCTGCCATAATATTATAAATAATGCTGTTTTCATTTTACTGTCTGGAAAGAACAATTATCAGATATACAGTAGCTTGCATCAAATTATGAAAATCTACAGCTACGTTTTATTTGTTCAAATTGAACAGGAATTTGCATTACAAATTAATCAAAGTCCTGCATGTAGTAAGGTATATTAAAATATTTCCGCAAACTGGAGAAACACGACCTTACCATGGACTTTCTTTGTTTCTGAGATGCGAATTTATGGTAGAAGACATAGTAAAATTTTCATCTCCATTTGTGGAATTTATTAAGGTAGACGTTACATCAGGAAAAGGACATATACAAGCAGTTGTGTTATAAAAATCTCCACAATGTGCTTTGGATAATCTTAAAGAAGTATTAATGAAAAAACTACTACCTGTATTAGATACAACAAACTCTAATATACTGATCATGGGAGACTTTAATCTATATATGCTTTCTGGAAATGATAATTTCTTGCAGTTTATTAAACAAAAATTCAATTGCAAAGAAGCTGTAACAAAAATTACCACAGATTTTAAATCACTTCTTGATTTGGTGTTTGTTGAAGTGAATGCAAATGTCAGTATTGAAACAGATGTAGTTGAAGCTTACTGGTCAGATCATACACAGCTTTAGATTTATGAATCGTGAAATATAAACGAACCCGCACATAATATTTAATGAACATTTCACATAGCAGTTGCGATGTGAAATGTTCATAGAGTGGTTTGCTTATTATGGGTTCCCACTCAAATCCATTTGTTGTCCCCCTTTTCTCCCCACATACTACTAATTCATATCAACTTAAATATATTTCAACAAACAATTATCAATACATTTTTAAATTATATCATACATTTAAATCCAAGCATTTAATTCGGGATGTGGGGAGGACGGGGCAGGGGCTAAAGAATAATTGTTCTCACATTTTACATTTTATTCTAAATATTTCGAATAAGATGAGTTTATTTTGTATTCAGCAGTTTACGATAACATTTTGGATAGAATGCTTTCTATTAGTGTGTCCATCAGTAGTAAGTTAAAATATGATTTACAACTGCAGGACTCCTTTTTTGTTTTTTTTTATACAGAGTTAACAGTCTATGTTCTTAAGTTAAGTGAAATAGAAGAATTTGTTACCAGTGTTACACACAATTTTTAAGGACCTCAAATAAATGAGGCTAGAGGTAATAAGATTCTAGATTTTTTTTACCATGGCTTACCTCCACTTTTTCTTAAAAACGTAACAAAGTGTAGGAGTTTATGATACTGCAGAAACTAATTTCTTACAAGTATTTTTTGTATATATACATTCATGGAAAGGCACTTTATTTGAGTGACTTGTTTAGTGTTCTAGCTCATATAAATATATGAGTAATTTTATTTTTATTCTGCCCCTATAGTTTGTTTTAATAATAAGCATAAATGTAAATCATATTTTCTCATTTAGCGCTTGTAGTGGGAACATTTATGTACTTTCAAATGATTTGTCTTTATGTTAATGTTCATACTACATTGATTAATTTACATATAATAGTATCTTTTAAGGCAGTATGCCTTCTATGCCACTATGCTTTTTACGCCCCTGCGATGAAAAGTTTTGGGCACACTGTTTTAGCTGTTAGTCTGTCCATCTATTCAATGAAAACACAGGTGTTTAGCATCATTAATGAAGAATTGTGCTGCGATTTAACCTTGCGTAAGGGCATATCATCCTATATTTTTTGTATAAATGTAGTTTTTTTACCAGCTCCTTCACATTATTATTTATTTTGCAATGCAGAATAACTGTTGTGTTATTATTTTTTGTAATCATATGTGCAATTGAAATGCATCAAAGAACATAAACACTAACGTTAACATTTACATTTCATGAGAATTGTATATTTTGAAATATCTATGCGTAATGACACATCTGCTTTCATATGTTTTGTTCAGCATTTAAGCAAAAAGCAACTTTAATTTCATGTGTAATAATAATTTACTTTGAATAATTTAATGCAATGTTCCTCTTGATATATTGATTAGATGTTCTCTCTTTAATTGTTAAGTCCAATATGTAATTTGTGTGCTATTTATATTGTATCTGGTAATAGTTCATTTCTACAGCTTAATTGAAAAAAAAACTGCATTAATGATAAAAGGTGTCTTCTTAGGCAGCTTTGGATTGAGACTCAATCATTGAGTACAAATAAAGTGGGCTAGAAATGTTCATAAAATGTATTGCAATATATTAAATGTATATAATATAAAAAATAACAGATAGACTGATGGGTCTACATGAATTAGAGTTGCAGTTATCTATATATAGTGAAGTGTTGCTGCCATAATATTATAAATAATGCTGTTTTCATTTTACTGTCTGGAAAGAACAATTATCAGATATACAGTAGCTTGCATCAAATTATGAAAATCTACAGCTACGTTTTATTTGTTCAAATTGAACAGGAATTTGCATTACAAATTAATCAAAGTCCTGCATGTAGTAAGGTATATTAAAATAGGAAACATTTTATGTGGTAAATGTACAGATGAACTCATATTTTCATTTTCAGGAAAAAACCCATATTATGAAATGACTTTAATTTAAAACTTCAAATTATTGTTAATTTCTATTATCAACTACATATTCTCTTATGTTAATTAGTTTGTGCAATATCTTCTTGAGTAGTGTTATGTTTAATGTATTTTTAATTTTCTTATATTTGCAATAAAACTTGATTAAGATTCTGTACATCTTTTCTTTATAAGATGATTCAAAGTTATCATGATTGATCGACATACTGATACAAGTGTAAAATCATAATAAAGAGAACTAAAAAGTTATCAGTGTTCTTCTTTTTATTTAGATACTTAAACACTTCAAATAATCACTAAGCGACTTCGTTTAAGTGGATCTGCTAAACCCTGTTTTTGCTTGAACATCTAGATGAACTTCGTCAAATTCAATATGAGGTGCCAAGCCCGTGGTGCCAAGCAACATTTTGTTATATCACCTGTACCTATAAGGATCAACACATGGAGATCACTATATGTCAGCTGGTGTCTCTTGATTTATCTTTCCCTCTGTATGACTTATATTAGTAATAAGTAATGCCTAAACTTTGGGTACTCTTACATTGGGTGCTATATACAGAGCAGAACATGGTCCCCCTTCCAGATCACATGCTTCTACTTGTTATGATGAGAGATCACGCTGTAATTGCTTCAGTTTTGAGTGTTATGTTTGTAATGTTCTAAAATATTGTAAATGTATCAGGTCTTTCATCTTTCACTTTCTGTTTCTAATTATGTCCCCCCCCCCCCTTTTCAAGGGGAGACATATTGTTTTTGTGGTTTCAGTCTGTGATCCGTCTGTCCGTCCGTGAATGCCCCTTTTTGACTTTTGAATTAAGTTTCAGGAAGCCAATTCTGCTAAATCTTTCATTGGATTTCAATTTGTTTAACTTTGAATCAAATTGGATTTGAAAATACCTGATCAAATGAATTATAAACATGGTTAACCATTGCCTTAGTGCTGTACCTTTCACAAGTGTTTGCGACAATCAGCAGGGCGGATAGTCAGGTACCTTAGACTATATTTTAAACTCTTCTCTTGAAGTTCTGTTGAAATCTTGTACAAGAAAGCAGTTATTTTAGCACATATTAGACTGTGATACCAGGTGAGCAATACAGGCTCTTGAGAGCCTCTTGTTGCTGTATATTTTTGAGCAAATAAAATACGTTTAAACCAATCCCCGAGGGTATTCACCAACCCAGTAGCCAGTACTTCGGTGCTGGCCCGAAAACAAAACGATTTTATTTGGAAACTTAAAACTAAAGACTATCTCTCTCATAGCTCCGTATTTAATTAATTTCGTCTTTTATATGTAGATCTTATTGGTTATTTGTTCTTTGTCACTTTTTACACGTATTTCGGTGTATGGATTTCCAAATATTTTGATTTTATCTGCAGTCAAGAGGCATAAGTTGTCTAAATGCGCATATGTATGGCACGCCAAAGCCACAAAAATGAGATAATAAAGCATTACCTAAGGTAATGCTATTATATCTGAATTTTGTGGTTTTGGCGCACATTATCAGACATATATTATCAGATTTCCCCCTTACCTCCTCATAAGTACTTTTAAATATTTTATACAAAGGTCTCTATAAAATGATGTGGTAATGATGTTTTATCTGAAGATAACATAGCATTACCTGTTAATATAGTTTTATCTGCATTTTTGTGGTTTTGGTGTGCTAGTAAATGTATTATTAATTTTCTAATATCAATCAATCAGACTTAATATCTGTCGGCATGCTATATTATCTGATTTATGTTACTGTATTATCTGATTTATGTTGCATCCAAGCAGATGTAGACAGATAAATTTCAATATGATAACTTATCACATGTATCAAATTCAAACTATTTAGATCAAAGATTTATTCTGATAAACTATGTAATTATGATCCTTAACAATTTTGGAATTGTAACATAATGTCTTTTCTTTTTCTTTCTCTCGCTTGTGTATAGATTATGTTATATTTTGCATTCTCTGTCAATAAGAATATTCTTCAACAGTAGAAGTTCTGAGTTGATAGATATTTTCTCTAAAATAAAATATTTCAATACGATAGTTCATTACCTGTTACCGTGGTTACCTGATAAGTAAGTTCATTGAATGTTAACTGATAAGTAAAATAGTACCGTATTATCTAAAGATACGAATGCATTATCAGGAGGAAATATTGTATTATTTGCGCCAAAACCACAAAAATTAAGATAAAATTGCATTACCTTAGATAATGCTATATTATCTCATTTTTGTGGCTTTGGCGGGCCATACATATTAAGTTTAAAATTTACAGTAATTTCGGTATTTTGTTATTTATCAAATTAAAATCAGTGTTCTACAATCGCATTCATCAGTATTTCTGCTCAAAAAGATGCAAAAGATACTCATATTTGGTATTGAGTGAAGAAAAATTATATTTTGACAAACACTTGATCCCAATCAAAAGTATTCTGAATGGCATGATTGAATTGTAATTGACGATATATTTCTTGAATTCGAAGGACACATTTTCCAACAGAAAATCAGGATACCACTGGGGACCAAATGTGCGTCACCTGACAGATTTCTTTTTATTTTCTTTTGAAGCCATGTTTTTACAAGGGCTAGATCAGAGGAAAGAGAAAAATCTAGGCAGATCTTTTCATTTAAGTTTTCGCTACACAGATGCTTTATTTCTAAGCTATTCTTGATTGAATTACAAAAACAGGATAACAGTAAACACCTACAATGGCCGAAAAATACAATTATATGCCAGAATTCACAAGCCAACGCCATCAGATTAACAATAATGAAGACAAGAGACAAGCAGAAACAACGATAGGAACTCGGGATTGCCGGACTTGGTACAGGCATTAGTTAGCAAAAGCCAGTGGTAGGGTCAAACAGGTTCATGGGTACCCAAACCTCCCCTTTCCCTATCCTGTTTCCCTATAGTATAATAAACATGCGAACAAAATCAATGCAGGTAGACTTCTTACTCAATTACCACTACCTTGGAAAAGAAAAGCATTTAACAAAACGTAATTTTGAAAGATTTTCTCGCCGCTAAACTACCGGCTAGCTCGAGGACCCAGTCTGCTGTTAAGACGCTGTCGCACTACGGAAGAAAACACTACAAATACGACATTAAAAACTTAAGCACTAACAGTGTGAACTCTAAAAAACAGAGGGACAGCTGGTGCTCCTTAAGGATAAGCATGTTTTGCTCCGTATACTGCATCCGTCACACTTTCGGTGGGTCAATCCAGGATTAAGTCAGAATCGGTGAAAACGTGAATCTAGCTGAAAATGACCGTTTTCATTTGTCACCGACTTTTTTATCTATGTATGTTGTCGTGGTGACGGCCATATAATTTCTGAAGGGACGAAGGTAAAAACGGCTGAACATATTCCTGACTAAGCAATTTCTGTCTCAGTACTTTTGCTCTTTTCATTAAAACACTGTATAAACTACAAGCTCTACAAAAACAAAATAAGTATTAAAAATACACTCTATATGCTGGGAAAGTAGGTATATTGCTGCTGAGAAAGGGAAAGTATACAATGGGAAGCCAAAATCACATGTTTGTCATATAACCTAGATTTCAAACGTCCTTTTTCGTCAATGTGTAAGAAAATGTCGAGGTATGAAGCACAATTGGGTATATCGATTGTCTCTTTAATTTGAAGTTCACTGGGGTATGTAAATATTCCTTAAAGCTAGGATTATTAAGAGAAAGTACGTCTTCTATATATCTGACGCTGAAATGAAAAGTGTAGGCTACATACTTTTTCTCTCAAATTGTGCACTCAAAATTGGAAAGTTTTTGATTTTGAAAGAAAACAATCTTTGCCTATAACTGGTTTTCCAATATTAATTAAAAAACATTGATAATGCCGTTTCAACATTCTTTGTTCTGTTACACTAAAAACAACCATCTCTACACACGATGGAATAATTTGTCAAATAAAGGACTCTTTAGATGCTTAATTCTTTCTTTATTTAGCAAGAATTATGTATTACGTAATTCTGTTGTGAATTTTCACGAAAGAAACAAAACTTAATTGGCATTTAAGATAATATTACAAGAAGAAATAAATATTTGTTGACAGCTAGATAATTACGCTAAAAATATTGCAATGCATAGTCACTTGAAATTAAACGATTTGTGTATGTCACCTCATTTTAAAGCGGGTGCTTCGAATGATAATGTATACAAATATTGAAGGCTAAATTATTAAATACAATGTAGTATGACATCAACAATAAAAAATGACATAAAACGAGTCGAAATCGAAATTTTTCAGTGAAAATTAAGTATTTCGTTTTGATTGATTCAGCTCTTATTTTGAACAAAAATGCAAGTTACGTTTTCCTGGTAGTTAATACAGTATTAGTTTGGTTAGTAGTTAATACAGAATTTATACATGTGCCGTCTTTAACTTGTTATGAGCACAGCAATAAAAACGTTACATGGTTTAATCATGTATTTGTAGAGACTTTGTCTCATGTGCATTTACTCCATATCTTTTCATTCGTAATGTAGTTAATAAAAGAACGCAATTAAATATTCCAAATTTTGTATTTGTTTTAAATCACAATATTCATCTGTCAAAAAGTATTGCAAGTACTTGTTTAGTTTTTAAATCTATAAACTATCAAACTGGTTATAAAGGCAACAAATCAACTTCAAAGTTAGATCTGTTTTATCTGACAAAGAAGCTGGAATTCATGATTAACGCAATACGTCCAGTAGCAAATTTTGGGTCCGATTGTGATTTCGGCGTATATGTAAGGGAATTGACATAATATGCTACATCATCGGCTAACTACAAGGACTTATTTATTACTTACAAGGAAATTGCCCCTTTATGTTCATAATTCACCTCCCGAATGTTCAATGTTCGCAAAAACGAGTTGGTTGACCTGTGCAATGTAGAGAACTTGCCACTGAATAGTTAAATGGGATCCTAAGTCTCGTCTTATATTTGACTAGTACCTGGGGCTACGAGTTTTGCAGATAGTCGATGAATGCACAACAGGTTTCGCTTCTAATGGAGATCATGTGAACACATTAATATGTAATTCTGGTATTTTAGAAATGATTATAAAACTTGAATATCAGTATGATACGCTTCCTTGTATCTGCGATACAATGAATTATACCTTACACTTTCACGCCCATTCTCCTAACAAAAATCACCTCATATTACTAACTAGCTCATCGAAAAACTATGCTTAAATAATGGGCGTGGGCTTATCGAAATTTACTGTCTGCAGCACTTTATTATGTCTCACTTTCTTATCATAAGTTATTTTTTTGTGATCTACCTTGCAAATAGGAGTTTAAGTACCCAGTTGAATGATTTCAACAAAATGCACGTTCTCTTCAATTAATCACGGAAATAGCAAGATTTCCCATATCAAATTTTTCTGAATAAAAACCAAGTCTTGCTGCATTGTTGTCTTTGGGTGTTCAATGAATTGTTGTGCAGCTACAAAAAATATTCACCTGAAAAAAAAAAACAACTGATTTTACGTTCTAAGACATTTTATTGGCCAAAAGAGTGAGCAAGAGTCAAATTATTCTTTAATGGTTTTTTATTTCTTTATAAATTCGCTTTATATCTGACATTAGGATCAAAACTTTGAATTAAGTCATAAAAATGAAACGATATGGAGTAATTGCACATGAGACAAAATCTGTACAAACACATTGTTGCAAATAAGCAATAAAACAACATTTTCAGTGCTGTTTTTCATTATGATTCACCATGTGGCCTTAAATAATAGGCACTGTTATACCTGGAAGCAAGTTCAAGACGCCTCCTATCACCGGTTTTAGCGGATTTCATTGCTAACTGTTGAACAACACTACATCTAGATTTTTGAGCCTATGGATACGGGATCCCCCCTAGTCATAGAATTAACTGGAAGTGGTCTCACAATCACTATCATCAGTTTTCCGACAAAAGGTCAAGTGTCCAAAC
>MJUU01036883.1:24566-40823 GCA_002080025.1 Modiolus philippinarum | reverse complement strand
TAGATCATACTGGTTATTTGTTCTCTACATACTTGAGTTTCTGGTCTTCCAAACGTTTATATTTTTTATCTGCACTGAAAGGACATAAGTTGTCGAAATTCGCATATGCAGAAAGTAAATTCACAGTTACTTCTGTATGTAAGTTGTAAGGAGCACCATGTGGCCTTAAATAATAGGCACTGTTATACCTTGAAGCAAGTTCAAGACGCCTCCTATCACCGGTTTTAGCGGATTTCATTGCTAACTGTTGAACAACACTACATCTAGATTTTTGAGTCTATGGATACGGGATCCCCCCTAGTCATAGAATTAACTGGAAGTGGTCTCACAATCACTATCATCAGTTTTCCGACAAAAGGTCAAGTGTCCAAACCTAGTTAACAATCACAGCATATTGATTCTAGGAGTGCATTCATCAAGTCGAATGTAAGAAAACAGGTGGTCAGAATAATATTTGGAAATTTAAAAAAAAGATGTAATAGATTGCTAAATTTTAGAAAGTATGATAGTGTATTCTACGAGAAGTTCTCTCAAAAATAAGTACACCATGACAGAACACATCTCTTTCGATGAAAATCATTTTAGTGACTCCACACTGCAGGAGAGCCTAAGATCAGTCTTAAGAGAACAATGAAAGATATGGAGTAAATGCACTTGAGACAAAGTCTATATGAATCTGCGGTAGAAACGAGCAATTTAACAACGTTTTCATTGTGTTCTTCAGTTTAAATTCACCATAGGTTGACTTCAACAATGAGCTTTCCTCATACCTTATAGGAAGTTCATGACAGTTATTAGCAACGGTTTTAAGGTAATAGTTATGAGCAACGGTTTTAAGGTAATAGTTATTAGCAACGGTTTTAAGGTAATTCATTGCTTAATGTCGAAAAAATGATAGACCCGATGATCGTCAGTAAACATAAAATTATCTGCTATAAAACTGCTAAACCACTGTCACTCATTAAGTCGATTTCAAGACAACAAGGCATCATAAAATAGTGTGATTTGGGCACTAAAAACAGTTTGCCAGAAAAAAATTTGGAAATCCCAAAAAATTCATAAAATGCTAATAATTGAAAGTACGCAAGTATATCTATCAAGAACACACCTCCTTAAAATACCTGGGAGCTCAATGACTACTGTATTGGGACAAAGTTTATGTACTGGAAGGTTATTTTCATGCAGCTCTTTTGAAATAACTTGTTGAAGAGAAATCAGTATAATATATCGTTTTTACAAATATTTCATACTTTTAAATTGAAAATTGAGGGGGCACAACAATCGTCGTGTACTCGCATAGCGGATCATTTATTGCTTTGGCTCAGCACGCCCAGAAGGATAGGTTAAAGCAGAATGCTGTAGACTTGTGACTGTTTATGTAACAACTAATCGTTCATTTTAAATTTTTGAAAATTTTGTTTAAAACTAAGAAGTATCTCCCTAATGCAAAGCTCTTTCCTTAGCTGATTTTGGCTTTACATTTAGATCATACTGGTTATTTGTTCTCTACATACTTGAGTTTCTGGTCTTCCAAACGTTTATATTTTTTATCTGCACTGAAGGGATATAAGTTGTCGAAATTCGCATATGCAGAAAGTAAATTCACAGTTACTTCTGTATTTAAGTTGTAAGGAGCTCCATATACTGAGCTACTGGGTGCGTCCCTCGAGATGGATAACGGAATGCGCGATTACATGAAAAGCCTGGAGGCGAATCATTGTTGCCGAACCGTGTGGAGAAACGCCACGTTTAATGCAGTGAATGACAGCTTCTTTATTTTTCGATAAAAATACAATCTCACATGGTCGTAAAGAAGGCAAAATTCCCCATCCCTACCATTTTAAGTATTGCAAGTTGCAATCAAAAGGTCCCAAGTTGTCCTTTTCACCTTAACTGCTTTATTTTCATATTTGAATGTATTAACTTGTTCTATCCTGATATAGTTGAACTTTTGATAACGTTAAAATCTCTAATTTAATAATTTCCATATTATTTGATTTTAATGCTGCTGATGAGAGGTTACTCCTTGAAACACGTGTACAGCATAACACAATTTACAGGTTTTCTGCAACTTCGATATTTTTGTATTCTGAAACCATTGGGTAGATGCCATTGCTGGTGGATCAGAGGTCCCCGAGGGTATTCAACAGCCCAATAGTCAGACTTGTCTACCTTGCGTTTAATAGCAATTTACTGTTTTGTCAAAATTCAAACCCTTTAAAACTACTAAGGCTTCATAACTTGTATGGCACTCGGTAGATGTCCTTGGTACTGGATTTGGCCTCCTTTTTCGATGCTATTTGGTAATGAGTACTTCTTTTTTTTGACTACTTTTGGATACCGGCTTTCCATATTATTTGATTTTAATGCTGCTGATGAGAGGTTACTCCTTGAAACACGTGTACAGCATAACAAAATTTACAGGTTTTTCTGCAACTTTCCCAACAGTATGGTTGCTAGGTAGAATTCCAAAAAAATATATGGTCTTTGACACTTTCAGGAAATTTACCAAAATTTGAATCAAATATTTTTGAAATCAACATGATCAAATTGGTGAAAATGATTGCCCTAATAGAAACAAATCCTAAGAGTATGGTTGCTAGGTAGAATTCCAAAAAATAAGTAGTCTTTGAGACTTTCAGGAAATTTACCAAAATTGGAATCAAATATTTTTGAAATTCAATTGGTGAAAATGTTAGTCCTAATTGAAACAAATTACTACATGACATTGTATGGTTGCTAGGTAGAATTCCAAAAAATAAGTGGTTTTTGAGAATTTCAGGATATTTACTAAAATTGGAATCATTTCAGAATTCTAAGTATTCAAAATTTTATTTTTTCCAAACTCTTCTAAAAATATGAAAGCATACGCTAAAAGTTAAAAAATATGAGTCTTTAACATTTTCAGGAAATTTACCAAAGTTGGAACCGGAATCAAAATTCGGAAACTTTATTGCACATCTGCAAACTATATGCTACAATGCTATGACAAAATTAAATCCATAAATCCAAAAATGTAGGAGGAGTTCCACTGACAATCTCACATGTGTCAAAATCAACATCTTGGGGCCTCTTGTTTTCATGATGACCAATTTAAAAAATGCAAAAGCATATTGCGCATCTGCAGCATATATGCAACAATTCTATCAAAAAATTAAAACACTAAATCCAAAAATGAAGGAGGAGTTCCACTGACAAGCTCAGTTGTCAAAAGGCCTCTTGTTTGCACCAAGACCAATATAATAAAATCCGAAAGCTTATTGCGCATCTGCAGCATATCTGCAACAATTCTATAACAAAATTAAAACACAAATTGAAAAATGTAGGAGGAGTTCCACTGACAAGCTCATATATATATATAATAGACTTCTTCGGGCCTCTTGTTTCCGCCAAGACCAATATCAAAAATTCGAAAGCTTATTGCGCATCTGCAGCATATATGCAACAATTCTATAACAAAATTAAATCAATAAATACAAAAATTTAGGAGGAGTTCCACCGACAAGGTTCATCTAACGGACAGACGGACGGGACCAAAACAATATCCCCGCATTTTCTTCAGAAAAGTACGAAGATAATGAGCGAAATGGCAATCACGGAAACTAATTCCTCATCAGCAGCACTAGGACCCAAATTAAGGAAATCCACAATTAAAAAAAACGTTTAAAATGCATAAAACCAAACAAAATTCGAGTAATCAGTAATATAAATACAACTAAGGACAAAAATACAATGGAGGGAGTTAAACCTTAGATTTTAGTATAAACATAAATTTAGATAATAATTATGAACAAAAGTGTACACATGAGATATAATCTCATGTACAAGTACACCATATCTAAGAAAAATAAAGAGCATTTTAAGCATACATCTTATCACGCGGAATTGTTTTACCCACTGCACACTGCGTTTAAAGACAAACTCCTGTATTCAATATTTTACGAAAGGATATGGGGTAAATGAACATGAGACCAAAAACACATATTACCTCCAACTGCAATAATTTGAATGGAAAGGGAAGGAACAACCGGGACAACGAGTATCGATTGCCACTGGGAAAGGGGAATAATGGGTAGGGGCAGGAAATTTAGCCTTCTATACGAGTCCCAATAACTCTGCTCTCCTTAGACAATATAGAAGGGGTCTTTATACTGCATGGAGCGTGGCTTTGGCTACAATGGTTCGCGGTCAGGCTTCCCGTATTATGACCTTACTACCCCGCATAGACAGGGCATTCCCCCAACCACCAACTGGGGACGCGCCCAGCAGCTCTTTAGTCGGAGCCCCTGAAAACCGATTCAGGTGCGGGCAAATATAAACATTTGTTCACGTAAACAAAAACAAAACTTTGAACCTTTGAGCCGAGGCAATAGATGATCCGCTGTGTATGCACTCAATTAATTGTGCCCCCCCCCCCCCCCCCCCNAAAAAAAAACACAAAATATTGTCCCCTAGTATTGCAAAAATTCGTCTTCTTTGTTAAAGAGAAACAAGATTGCTACGCGTAGCCATATGTCCCCCGCCGCACAAGAAACTTCAAAACCAGCATGTTAGAAAATATAGAAGTAACTTACTCCAAACGTTGCATTGATTGAAACAAGTGTTCTAAGAATAGCAATACAATTTAAAAAAGCATTAAAGATGCAAGAGCCAGGTTATTACTACTTAAATCAAAACATTTAGCAGAATAGTTTTTCGAAAATATCAGCGCTCTTTTCTTGTTTCCATAGCAACTTAGCTCTCCATATTCCATTACAACCAATTTTACATCACCTTAAAAAAAATTGCCCTTATAATGTAAGTAATTCATATTGGTTAACTAAACAAAAGAGCCCCTTTGAAAAAAAAATGGCAGGGGTTCCCCTTATAATCTAAGTAATAAATATTGCTAAAATAAAACATTTCTGGACCCTTTTTCAAGAAAATGGAAAATGGGGCAAGGGTTCCCCTATGATCTAGTTATCACGTTTGCTAAAATGGGTAAAAAAATTGCCTTTTTGTCAATTTTCTGTTTTCTGGCTTTGGTTTCGATGGCAACCAAAAGCTCCACTATCAATAACAACCCATTTCAGACCACAATTAAAATAAAAGAATATGTGTCCATGGGACACGGATGCCCCCGCCATATAGATATATCAGCAAACAGGAAGTAGCAGAGTGATGGACTTGAACGGAGGAGAAACGGTAAAACTCATCATACCAAAGCTTCATACCAAATATCAAATCATTCCTGCATACACAAGCCGAGAAATCCTTGACGAAAATTTTGGACGTACGTACGTACCTACGGACGAACGTACGGAGGGGTTCCCATTTTAGTTAAGGTAATATATATATATTGCTGATATCAGTGAATAAGTTTTTTTTAGCCTCCTTGATTTTATTATCTCCCTTTTTAAAATTGTGACTCTCATTATATCTCATTTTTTAGTTAAAGACGCCCCAAAAAATGTTTTGATGTCCATATTTAGGCTAATTTGATGTACAATACATGTTTTATTAATAAAAGGAACATTTCTTTTGAAACAACAAAACCTATTACTATTTTTGTTACAAAATAATACCAAATACGAGATTTTTTGCTTAATATCCTGCTTTTAATTTCAAACATATTCAAAACGTTTTCGGTCCGATATTTCTCAAATAAATCGCTATAATTTAGTATCATATGGTGACTAACAATCCTGGAAAATTTGAACGAAAATTAGTAGTGGTTTCTGAGCAGTTGCATCCACAAGATCTGTCATTGTATAATATTGTACAACGGTCTTATAACTCCTACAATAATTGACGAATCAAAATGGCGATACCATATGATCTAGTACTTATAGTGACTAACAATCCTGTAAAATTGGAATTAATTCCGACCAGCGGTTTCTGAAGAGTTGCGTCCACAAAAATGTTACATACGGACGGACAGACGCAGACCATTACTAGGTCCCACCGTTGCGGTGAGGTAGATGACAAAAAAAATTGACTCATTACCCAACCTATTTCAAACAAGTGCCAAGAAAAAAAAACAAAACATTATGTCATCAACTTCTTCCCAATATATTTATTAATAAGGTTGTAAGCAAAGGTAGTATAGTATCAAAATTATCAGAAACCGAAACCCATAAACAGAGCAGCTGCAAAACTATCGTAAACCACAATGATCCTGATTTGGTACAGACTTTTCAAAAGAAATAGTGGGATAAGGTGAGAGATATTTGAATCAGCGCCACTTTATATATTTCCTTTTTAATGAATGCAGAATAATTTTACATTTCACTTTAAATCATCATTGTTTCAAACTTACTTCTACAAATTTTCCGTAGATTTAAAATTATATTGCGATTATTTAGTCGCCGAATTCGTTTTCGTGGTATTTATTGCTGTATAGTGGATCATAATTAGAATTAAAGAACCTTTGTTAGCAAGCTCACATAACCCACGTCCCAACATATTGGATAATCCTGCATTATTGAACACTAATTGACTGATTGATGTTTTACGCCAACTTCAGCAATATTTCAGCTATATTGTGGCGAGAGATGTTTTACGCCAACTTCAGCAATATTTCAGCTATATTGTGGCGAGAACTGTTAAATATATTGAACAATTTTAATAAATAAATATATAAAATATAAATATAAAACCATTACAGCTTTATACAAGTAAAACCGGTGTGTAAAATATAAAAACATAATACGAGAACTGTAAGTTTAATTGTTATAATATTAGAACTTTAAGATAAATCCATTTAAATCTTATGAAATAAATTGATTGCTTTTTAAAATTGAATGATTTTGTCGCCAGCGTCATTTGTAAATAGGTCTTTAAGACAATCAGCAGAATAAAATCACGCCTGTTATCGGCAACATCTACACAGTCGATTAAAACATGTTGAATTGTGTAAGGACAATTGCATGGAATACATTCAGGTCGACCATCACTGTTGAGGATAAAACTATGTGTTGTTCTAGTATGTCCAATACAACATCTGGTCAACACTACCTGTTCCCTACGGTTTTTACCGCAGGAACAGACTTGTTTACCGACCGACGTCTGACTGTATTCCATGCAGTTTATTATTTATTTGCAGATCCCATTTGGCCTGCCATAACTTTAAAATGTATTTAACTATTAAAGGCTTCATGTCAGTGTACGGTACTGGACAATCCGCCATTTCGTCATCTAGTGCATCCTTGGCTTCCTGGTCAGCATTTGTGTTTCCATAGATCCCCACATGACTAGGGATCCAAACATAAATGACTTCTTTGCCTAATGCTACAAGTGATTTGTAGAATTCGGCTATTTTCAAAATAATTGGGTGTTTTGATTGCCAATAGGCAAGAGAGTGAATCGGAACAAATCATGAATTTATTTGATTGTGATACAGCTACAAATTTAAGTGCTGAGTAAATAGCGTTAGCTTCAGCAGTAAATATGGAACTAGAGGATGGTAATCGGAGAGTTGCTGCTCGATCTCCAAAAACGGCAAGTATTCAGGATGTTCAGATTTAATTCTTGCAAAGTCCTGCTGGATAACCAGAGGATTGGTATCAGCTTTTTTGTGTTTGCGTAGTTCAAAATTAAATGTTGGTTTTGGGTTCAGTCATGGAGGTTTTTTTGATATCAGATTAATACAACTCTTTTGTATATGCAAATCGATTACATATGCACAATCTAACTTCAAAATCCTATCTACAAAACTGTTATACACTGTAGGTGTCATCTGAACAAAACATGTACCTTATACTCAGTTTATTTTGCATTATAATGATTAAGTCCAAGGATGTATATTTTTCTCATAAGTTGCCCAAAATCAAAATTCAAATACTATGCACGGTTTTGATATATTCCATTCGACCTGCAATATAAAAAAAACACATTTACAGAAAACCCAGACAAATGATGTAAACCTAAAAGCAATATTCTGCAAAAAAATGAGTTCAATAATATGTAAATTTCTGAAAAAATGTCAAAAATCAAAATCAAAGTAACATGCATGCACAATTTTGATGTACGTACAATTAGCCCACAAAATCAAAAATACCTATCTTAAGAAGTATGGGAGGAGTTATCCGGACAAATGATGTACCCTATAAGCAGTATTATAGAAAACAAATTAAATGTTCAACAATGTGTATTTTACAGAAAAATTATCAAAAATCAAAATCCAAGTACTGTGCACATCTTTGATATATGCGCAATCAACCTGCAAAACAAAAACTTTGTATCTTAAAAACTGTAAGAGGAGTTATCCAGTCGGACGGACCAGCCAAAAAGTATATATCCTCCGCAACTTCGTTGGGTTACGCCTTAAATTATAACTTTTATCGATGAAGTCGCTATTTAGCGGCTGCTTTTATCGACTGTAAACCATTTTCTGATTAGACTTCCTATACATTTCAAATACCAAAGTTGCACAATAAACGGTAAATGTCATTATGATGTCTACATGTTCAAAGGAGTAACCCCTGATCAGCAGCATTCGATTCAAATAATGTGGAAAGTCATGATCCAAAAGAAGTCGATACGCTAGGCTATGGAATAGCCTTGGATAGAAAATTGCCTGTTTGATTGACAAGAATGTGGTGGCTCATGATGTATTTGTATTGTGTTTGACGCCGCACACACCCTAACATATTTGACACAATAATACATTTGAGTTACATGTACTTTTTAGCCCTTTGTAAACTATTTATCTCAAAAACGATAAGAGATGAAAGATATTCTAAAAGCTCTAATTGAAAGAAATCCAATGAAAAAAGATCTCATCAAAATTAGATGAAAAATGAAAAAAAAATGATGTACCCTTGAAAATAACGTTCATAAACCCTTCAGTACCTTTTATTTTGAAAAAGGTAAGGTATACTACTGAGATATCTCCCGAGAAGAGTGTAATAAAAAAATCCCGTCAAAATCGGATGAAAAAAGTTTTAAATACCTCCAAAAATGAAGTTTTTGGCTCCATTGACCCGTTAACCCCTTTACAATCGTGTATATTGAAAACAGTATTACAGATATATAACATTTACTACATGTTTAACACAAGGAATCCTTGAAAAATAAAAAAGTTTATATTTTTGAGTGGCCATTTTGTCCCCCTCATAAATCAAACCTGGTAATAGATAGGCATACGAGAGTAGTAACTTCTGTAAGATTTGTTTGCAAAGAATTCAATAATTATAGTTTTCATAACGAGAAAGAATTGTATGGATATCAACTAGAGTTATGTAATTTCATAATATAATAAACGAGCCTTTGGCGAGTTTATTATATTTGAAATTACATAACGAGAGTTGATATCCATCGATATACAATTTTTTCGAGTTGTTAAAACTATTTCTCATATGATGCTGTGAATATTTAGTGCCGAACTGCTGTTTATGTTTCAAATAACAACATCGTTGCTAGGTAACGTTAATCACGGCCAACGAGATTTCACAGTGGTCCAATAGAAACGTCGAAAAAATAATAGCACATCACGCGTGATGTGTTATTACTTGGCGCTCGACCAATGAAATTCCTGTAAAAGCGATTCAACAAGTTCATATCTAACTCCAGCTTCAAAGTCTCGTTAGGTACCGCAAATAGCTATTAGTGCAAGGAATAGATAATAAGCGCGCATCATAAGAAAAAAAAATCCAACAAAAACGGATGCAAAGTGATCAAAATATCAAAAATAAATTGTAACAACCCATAAAGAATTAAAACACGGTAGGCTCTAGAATTATATCAGAACTCATAGAGATCATTATTTTAAAATGCTATATTGGGATATCAGTTCCATATCAAAAGATAAGTTTGCGGAAACCTATGTGTCCACAGATAGAAGACGCAGAGATCCGGACCCCGACGACGAGGCCGACATCGCATAAAATAACATAACCGCAATCTGTAGGGGTCACATAAAAAGAAATTTTTATGGTAATTTTCCATACAATGAAGTAATGATATCATCATTTTCACCCCTTATAAACTAAGATCTGAAATAACTTCTGGGTTTTTTTTTGTGCGTTTGTGGTTATGTATACTTTTGTAGTTTAGTGTTTTTATTTATCTGGTAAGATTCCCAAATACTAACATTGTTTTCATATTCTGGATTTATTTTTCTGTATCCGAATGAAAATCAAAATTTTATAGCAACCACGTCGTTACCAAGTTTATTCCAACTACTGAGCATTACTTAACTTTTTTTTAAAAGGAGCTTTATCCATTTCTAAATTATTTATCATTGCTTGAGGAAGTATTGCCTCCTTACACATAAGAGTTACACGTTTTACTCTCAATATGCTTCTCTCCTTTTAACATTTCTTTCAACCACTCATTTTTTGCATTAAATTCTTTCTCGTATAATTGGCTTCGAAACATAAACCTTTTACAGCACACACAAATAAACATTCTTCCGCAAAAAACGCAATTCTATCCGCTCTTTCCACCTTTCGTTCTCCATTGCCTAGTTATCTCCACAAACTACAATCAAGCTTTGTTTAACACTGCAATTGAAAAGTCTTTTAAAGTATTTGTATATTATTGATTATTGCACAATACCTCATCTTTATTTATTAACTTCTGGTTTTAAATTTATGCATTACTGTTCTTATTCTTTTTATCATATCTATATTTATAAATCTGGCTAAGCGATATTGCAATACCAATCCCATCATCCTCTACAAACCTGTTCCCAATACCACATATAGTAAATGTTTATAATACTTTTCAACTTCCACAAGGAAACATTAAACCCCGCCCCGTTTTATCAGGCCGAAACTGGACACCATTTTGATTTTCGAGAATCTGAAATTCCTATTGGTCAATAGTCTCTTGCGCATGCGCTCTCCTCACTGCGCAAGCGTACTCCTCTCTTCACCCTCTCTTCACCCCAAGAACTATCTATTCCATAGCCTAGCTAAATATGGAAATCGGAGTATTCAAATTAATTTGCGGTATGTCCCAATATTTATTTAACGACGTAATACGAACACGTATTAAAGGCAATTTTGACATTTTTAGACAACTGTTGAGCATATTTATCAAATTTCGCTATATAGCACCTCTAGCACCAAATTCAACTAATTCCCATTTGTAACTATCGTACAGAATTATTCATTACATAACGAACACATTAACATGCTGTACTTCATTACAAGGATTCCATTTTAAGTCGTTATATAATTCTACATTGCAATTTGAACGGTAGAATAAGGAAGTTATTTATTATTTACATATTACGACATTAGTTATTGTTCAAATAGTTAAGGAAACGCTACCTCTAAATTGACGTTCTAATGCTCTCTATTCTAATATTGAACACTTAAATAGAAAAACATGTAAATCGAATGTTCTATTTGTGGGAAACACCAAAGGAAAATATTGTACAAATATACCAAAAACAAATCGGCAATGATTAAAAACTATTCATTTCTTTAAATTCAGAAAAAGATTTGGATTCTAGAATTTTACATTTTGAAAATAAAATTTGGATCTTTCAGTCATATATTTCGTCAATTAATCTTACATAGACACTGATCAGGACAACAGATGAAAAGATGGATCAATGCAGGATCAATACAGAGCACGGGTCACAATTTTACGACAAACTATTGACATTAGAATGGTTTAGAAATACATTTTCGACAGACAACATTTACATACATACAGGGTTTGGATCCAAGAAAACGAGTTTAACCCCANCGCAATTTTTGCGCCTGTCCCAAGTCAGGAATATGTTGGTCATTGGCTTGTCCTTGTCTTCTTATAAAATTTTAGTTTCTTGATATTTGGGTTATTGGGTGTGGTTTGTTTCCATTGATTTATTCATTTTTTTACCTTTTCGGGGCCATTTAGGGCTTACTATATGGTGTGAGGTTCCTCACTGTGTTGAAGACCATATGGTGACCACTAGATGCTTTGTTTTGGGTCGTTTTAACCTGGATATGGGATGTTGTCTCCTTGACATTTACCCCATTTCCTTTCTTTTTCCATATTTCCTGCAGAAAACATTATTGAAAATAAAGGGATGAATCAAATTGTTTTGCTCTTGTGAAAATGAAACAAAAACGGATATTTCATCTGTATTTTACGAAAGGATATGGATTAAACCTGTATTTGCAGAAAAAAAATCCGACGAAGCTTTTATGGGTGCTAAATATATTGTTTCAGCTTAAATTTCAATTTCCATTAAATAGCATGAAAATAGTTCTTTAAGTGAGCATAACGTAAATTTGTATTCAATCTAGTCTCCAGTGAACTCGCCACTCA
Organism: Modiolus philippinarum; assembly: GCA_002080025.1. NCBI lineage: Eukaryota > Metazoa > Mollusca > Bivalvia > Mytilida > Modiolidae > Modiolus > Modiolus philippinarum. The sequence continues at coordinate 28,574 of MJUU01036883.1, read as the reverse complement.
AACAACAGAGCAAAAATGGCATAAAATTAAAGTAGGGTGCTTCAAAAAAAGTCACATTTTAAGCTTAAGCATTTTTAAAGATATTACAAGAAATACTATTCAAGATATATGAAACGGCGTGCAGAAGTATTATTTTTTTCAAGAAAAGGATCTTTTTCAAAATCGAAGTCAAAAGCTAAATAAATAATTTGCGCCTGTCCTAATTCAAAAAAATTATTAAGCCTTTGTTTGTCTTGTCTGTTTCGGTTCATTCCCATTTATCCAACTTTTTAATAAAATTTACATTACAGGTAAAAACTTGAAGTTGGATAAGTGGGAAAGGTAACATTACTAAAACAACAAACACTAATTACAGCTTTGGTCAAGTGTTGGACAAAAAATATACTAGAAAATTAAGTCCTGGTAAAAATATTTTACTATATTATATTTATGTTATGTCACGAATTTTATAAAATTGCTTGAGTCCTTTGATTTTTTTAATTAGTTATCTTTTTTTTTTTATTTTTGTCCTTCTTGTTTTGCTTTAATTTGTAATTTTTTTTACATTAATTTTGTTTTTCCTCTTATTCTTTGTTTTTGTTCTTATTTTTTGTTTTGATGTTAATTTTGTTATTATTGAATATCTTTGCATTTTGTATTGTGTAATTGTCATTTGATGTCATTGCTGGTGGACTGTTATGGACTGTTAGTCCCCGAGGGTATTCGCTAACCCCATGAACCCAGTAGCCAGTATTTCGGTGCTGGCCCGAAAACCAATTTTATATATTTTTAGCTCACCTGGCCAAAGGCCATGTGAGCTTTTGCCATCACTCGGCGTCCGTCGTCCGTCCGTCAGTTAACTTTTATTCAAAGATCTTCTCCTCTGAAACTACTGGGCCAATACTAATCAAACTTGGCCTGAATCATCACCAGGGTATGCTCTTTCAAGTTTGTGATTTTAATAACCGTAGACCAAGCAACATGACTGCTGTTACTAAAAATAGAACATAGGGGTAAATTGCTGTTTTTTGCAAATTACTCAAAAACCATTACTGATATCAAAATTCTGACATGGAGTAAAAATGATCAGCATGATGAGATAAAGTTTAAATGTGAATTGCAAAAGTGTTGAGGTTTTTCCAGAACTACAATTTCTACATATGTCTAGCAGGTTCGCATATCATCCAAGATTGCCGCCAGGGGGGAAGATAGTTTAACATAGGACTCGAAAAAAAAAGAAATATTTGTTCAATCCAGTACATAAATTAACATTTCCACGGGTGTTTGTTGTATCTTGATGGTGCTTCTCGTTGTATTTCCAGTATTTTTAGTAGGCACATTCTGCATCTCTGTCCTGTTTCCCTGTTTTCGTGACATATCTGTAGCCATTTACTGCTACGTAGTGACCATTTGCATGTTGTGGCCAGTGAGGGTGATAACACAGGCTCGAAGCCCATGTATGTTGAGCCCGGAGCCCATGTATGTAGGGCGCGAAGCCCATGTATATGGAGCCCAAAGCTCTCATGAGTGTTGGAGCCCAGAGTCCTAGTGTTACCCGGAGTCTTAGTATCTTAGTCAAAAGGTTGGAGTCCTGAGTCAGTACATGTGATTAAGAGGACGACCACTTGATTTCCAGGGGAAGGCTTGGGAGATTTTGCCTAGAAAATTTATTTTTTCGCAAATCTCGAACAAATTATTTATTTTCACCAAATGTTCCTTCAAATTATTCATTTGCATTTGCAAAAAAAAAAAAAAAATTTCGAACCAAAATTAAATTATTTATTTTCATGACAAGTAGGATTAGAATATATATTTTCACTGGCACCAAGATTAAATTATTTATTTTACAAAATCGCCCAAACCTCCACCTGAAAATCAAATGCTTGTCCCCTAAAAATATTTCTTGTAATTGTGTCATTTACCTTTTTCTTTTTGGTTTTAAAGTAATATTTACAATTTTTCCCTTTTCCATAAAAAAAAACTGTATTTATTACTCATATTTTAAAAAAGTTTTTAATTTTCAATTAATTGACGTGTATTAACTTATTTTTATCAAATTGTGATATTAAATTGACATGAATTTTATCCATGGGACAATTTTTTGTTAATTAATTTCCTTACTCATTATTATCAAGTACTAAATAAACATAACCCTAGGCAATTAGATAAAAAGTTGGATAAGTTGTGTAAAAGAGACAACGACCCAAAGGAGAGTAATAACAACTCAAAGCCACCATAAGATCTTCAATGAACGGTGAGAAAACCCCACACCGTATGCACTTAACATTCTGTGAAAGTTTTTTTTTAAATTTTACCTAATGGTCTAGGAGGAGTTGATGCCACAAAGTGTGTACCCCTAATGGCGGACATTTATCAAATTTAAAAAGAGTCAAATAAAAATTTTGAATAACTGATGCACTAATGGCAATACTAACATTCTGTGAAAGTTTCATTGAATTTCACCAAGTGGTCCAGGAGGAGTTGTCGTACCTTATGGCGACGGAACAATGAACGAGCAGACAGACCTTAGATTTATGTACTCTTGACATTTCGGTTTCCCTCCTTGTCACACAATATTTAATCATATATATATATATAAGGAAGTAAACGTTGCCTACGTGTTGTTATGTAATTTCTCAATTAAGAACAATAATCTCATTACAACTATCGTATTCATTACATAACGAACACATTAACATGCTGTACTTCATTACAAGGATTCCATTTGAAGTCGTTACATAATTCTGCTTCGCAATTTCCACAGAAGAAAAGGAAGTTATTTTTATTTGCATTTCCAGTTTTTTTACAAATAAATAAGGAAACGCGAACCGCTACATCTAAGTTTACAATCCAATGCTCATTAACTTAAATAGAAAAACATGTAAAGCGAATTTTCTATTTTTGGGCAACACCGAAGGATAATATTATACAGATATACCACAAACTGGCAATGTGAAAAACTATGGCAAATCGCTAAATACGAAACATGTACCAGACAAATTATAATTTTCTGTAAATTCAGAAAAGATAGGAATTGTAGAACATTACATTTTGAAAATAAAATTTTGATCTTTCGGTCATATATTTTGTTAAGTAATCTTCAGGGCAGACACTGATCACGGCCACAAATTAAAAAGATAGCCCAGTGCTCATCGAGAGCAGGGGACACAATATTACGACCAAACATACAAATTAAAATGGTTCAGAAAAATATTTCCGATAGAAAACATTCACATAAATACGTTTTCATCACAAAACATTTACAGAAAATGAAGGGATGGGTAATATTGTTTTGCACTCGTAAAAATGAAAAAAAAAACTAACAAATATTTCATTTGTTCCCTGTATTTACAAAAAATATATCCTGACAGAGCTTTTAAGGGTGCTCAATATATTTAGTTATTTCAGCTGCCATTTCAATTCCATAAAATAGAATGTAAATAGTCATTTGAGTAAGCATTGTTTATAACAGATGATGTAGAAGTTTATGTAACTGGCGATGAAAAATATCTAAGGAAATGTGTAAATTTTCCTTCAAAGTCTCCAACCAACTGACCACTCAATGAACAATTTTAAAAGGACATAGAATTAAATTAGGGTGCTTCAAATAGTTTCAAATTTCAAAGATAATGCAAGAAATACTTTTCGATATATGTGAAACGGCCTGCACAAGTATTTTTTTCTGTCAAGGTAAAGGATCTGTTCCAAATCAGGGATCTGTTTCAAAATCAAAGGTACAATAAATGCTTCTATGATCTAAAACAAAAAGTACATAAGCTTATCGTTTTTATTTTGGTAACAATCGGTGGAATGAGTTGTGATTGCCACTGGAAAAGGGAGAAATGGATAGGGGCAGGAAATTTAGCCTTCTATATGAGACCCAGTGTCTCTGCTCTCCTTAAAAGATACAGAGGGGGACTTTAAAGTGCATGATGTGTGGCGTTTCTCGACAGTCCGGCTACAATGGTTCGCAGCCAGGCTTTCCATATTATGGCCTTACTACCCTGCTAAGACCGGGCATTCCTCTAT
>MJUU01036883.1:0-24337 GCA_002080025.1 Modiolus philippinarum | reverse complement strand
CTAAATGAGAAAATCAAAGTTTGAACATGTCAAAGTTGAAAATGTGAAATGCAGATATTATATCACTCAATTGTGTTTCAACCCACAAACTCAATTTTTTTACAATTTTAGTCAAATAACTAAATACCGAAGTTACTGAGAATTTGTTTTCTGCAAATGAAGATTGAATATTGAAACTGGAATACCGTGCATGTATATAAAAGTCAAGAACTAAATGGCAAATATCTAGCACTTAATAAAAAATTGATTTACGTGACTGTCTAATTTGTGTAGGATAAACTTAAATCAGCAGATATGAAATATCGACTAAGGGCGGGAAATTCAGAATCTGGTTTTTTATCGAAAAATATTGAAGATGTCTTCCTATTTAATGATGGCCAACTTTTTTGTTCCATTTATTTATAATTGTTGGTTATCAGGCTTTCCCCATTGTAATCTGCCTACCCCGCATAGATCGGCTGTTAACCGAATTACCGCGATGGGAAGTTTTATTTTTCTATGGATTGATACCTAGTTAAATTTACTTCCAGTGAGCAATATTTCAACTGAAACAAGAACAGCAACACAAAAATCTTATGAGTAGAAAGAATTGCAAGTTGAAGGAACGACCGCGGCACCGGCGAGTTTTGAATGCCACTGTTACAGAGGGGGATGGGTAAATTTCGCCTTCTATACCGGCCTCGAAGAAACTGCTTTTTTCCTAAAGGAGTCTTTATACTGCACATGCCTGGTGTTTCTCCGACTTTAGATGCAAAGCATACCGCCACCTAGACACACACCTCGCGCGCTTAGTAGGAATTCATTGAAACCAGTCCAGGTGCTGGACTCTCTCTGAATTCTTCAAGCCTCTAAAGACATACATTGTTCCAAAAGTGTTTTTCGAAGGATAAAACTTGGCCTTTAGAATATTACACGCTGTTAGAAGATTGATGAATAAATAAATAAAAAAGTGAAAATAAAAGTTGTATTGATGGAAATAAAATATTTTCCACGTTTTGTAAATTGTAACAGTATTTAAAATTTAATTCACCCTTTTGGTGGGCTTTTTTTCTTCCCGAGTTGCCACTCAGTGATTTGTTTCATAGTGCGGGTTGGCTTCCTGTTTCTGGATGATATCTCAAATTCATTAACATCCAATTTCAAAATAAACTAAGATATATTGTTTAGGAGGGAAAGGCCCCATTTGATATTTGCGAATGCAGAGGTCAAGTTAACAGAAAAGGGTTTCCGGACAGTTATTCGAATAGTTAATATCCAATTCAAACAAACGGGGGGGACGAGTTTGACCCCACCGCAATTTTTGCGCCTGTCCAAAGTCAGGTGTGTATTGGTCGTTAGCTTATCCTTGTCTTCTTTTGAAATTTTAGTTTCTTGATATTGTTGGATGTGGTTTGTTTCCATGGATTTATTCACTTTTTTTTACCTTTTTGGGGCCATTTAGGGCTTGCTATATGGTATGAGGTTCCTCACTGTGTTGAAGACCATACGGTGAGCCCTAGATGCTTTGTTTTCGGTCGTTTTGACCTAGATATGGGATGTTGTCTCCTTGACATTTGCCCCATTTCCTTTCTTTTTCATACCTATACATGTAAATATAGTTGGATACAAGGCGAAAGGGTACCCTATTGGTTTTTCAGAAAGCAGGTGAAAGGTGAAGTCTTGGTGATGAAAATAAATTGAAAATTCAAGAAAATGAAGGTTTGCCGACAAATGATTGATAGAATATTGTTTAACGTTTACTCAGGCATATTGCAGCTTTATAAAGACGAGAAGAAATTTGTTAATAAGTAATCACGTTTGGTTTTGAAAGCATGCTACAAGGCTTCTTTAACTTGCACGAAGCGTTGCATTACTTCGAACACGTGGACCTAGTTTATATCCCATCCGAAAAATGGGTTATGTATTCATTCATCCCTCAGAACTAAAGACATCAAGTTTTGGAAGAGTTGTACCCAACAGCTTGAAACACTGGGCCCTTTTTCTATATCCCGGGGTTTCCTCGGGGTCCGCCCCGTTTAGCAAGGGTCATATCCGCAAGTCGGAGATATTATAGGATTAAACACTCAATTTAAGGAAATTATCTATGTATTCATTCCGGCTGCTCACTCACGAACTAAATACAGTCCAATGGACTTTATGTAAAGTTTGTGAGTGAGCTGCCGGAGTTTATACATGCATAATTTCCTAAAAATCAGTGTTTAATCCTTATAATTCCAATTTTGCACTTTAAAAACTGCGTGATCCACATCTTTATTTGCTGCCTTATATTGTTGTGGAGCGGATTAATGGGCAAACAGAAATATCGAGAGACATTTCCGTTTGCTATTCATGACGTTGTCCAATGAAAATGATCGTTACAATTACATTTGGAATTATCAGGTCTTATTTCTAAACCCCGGGGTTTCCGGGGGGGGGGGGGGGNAAAGTTCGCATACTATTCAATAAAAAAATAGGTTAAAGGTCAACGTCACAGAGACTGAAAAGAAGTTGAAGATTTCAGAGAATCTTCTTAAACGAATGCTTATCAAATTCAAATGGAATTTTGCAGATTTAGCATTAACTTGTTTCTCAGGACGGGGCTATTTTTTTAAATGTGAAAGTTTATAGGTGTGAGGTAAGGGTATGTAAACTCTGAAGCAGGTTCTCTATATTGAGACTATGATCAAGGTCAAAGGTATATACCAAAATAAATTATTTGAGCGGTAAATTGTTTCCAATGCATAATACCATCATAGGGTGAAACTAATATTTTAACTTAAAGAGATCTTTGATCTTCATTAATTACCTTCATGTACATTTACTTCATATCGCTTCATAATAAGCTACGTTTTATCAAGGCCTTGTAAATAGATAGCTGACCAAATATTAGAAATTTCAATAATTCATATTTTCGAGTTCCAATGTGCATGCAATTGCTAACAAAAGGTCGTGTCTTGTTGATTAATTGATTAGTGTTAAGTCTACATCCAGCGAGTAATATTTCAGCGATATCAGGACAAGAACAAGAAAATCAAATCCAATTTTAACAGAAGAAAACAAAATATTTGGAATGGACAATCTGGGGCAACAAATTTTGCTTGTCAAGGGAATATGGAGATAGGGGCAGGAATTTGAGCCTTGTACTCTCTCAAGAGGCTGATCTTCAGAAAAACATACGAGGGATCTCTCTATTGCATGAAGCGTGACATTTAATCAGTTTGTCAACAATGGTTTGCTGTCAATCTTTTCGTTTTATCAAATGCATACCATACATACCATGCATGGGCAAGACGCTTTGGTAGCTCATGAACTTTAATCAGTAATCGTGCGACGTATGGGTCCTTCGCAACAACATTACCTCGGTAACTCCATACCAACCATCAGAAAATAGAAATAACTGATATTGCCAATTGAAAAACCACTTGAAAATAGTTGAAAGGCCTTGCAATGATTCCTTGATTCATCGCTCTTTCATTTCTATTAACGAATTTTATTAATACAATGTATTTACTGTCCTTGTTCTATTTTTACTACTTTACTACCCCTTTTCTTCCGTTTCCGTTGTTAGATTGTCTTCTCTGACAACTCTGATCCAAATTTTGGAAAATTAATAGGTAATAAAATATTTTAGTTACTGTGAATAAAGTTTCTGTAGATGGCCAATTCGACAACAGATGTCCCTTCAGTGCAGATAAAATCAAAACATTTGGCAATCCATAAACCGAAATGTGTAATAGCTGTAAATCTCGAATTGGATGAAGATGAAGAACAACAATGAAAGCATTCAAGATTAAGAAAAACAAAAGCGTTGTTCCTTTGATTGTTTTTTACCATGTATTTGTAGAGACTTTGTCTCATGTGCATTTACTCCATATCCTTTCATTCACCAATTATAAAGAAAAACCATGAACAGCTACATGTAAGGACAGAACTTTGCGCGAGGAGATATCCTTAGTTTAAAACAACATTTTCTGAAACGTAGATATTGAAAGTTTCCAAATTAAATCGGTCTTTGAACACCGCAGTCCTGACACTAAAAGGGTGATATGAATACACAATTGATCCAGAAAGGTTTCGGATTTTCCAAAATGCAGCCGTTGCCTTGAAAACGAAAAAAATAACAAAATAAAATGGTATGGTTGGCCACGATTAAAAAGTAAAAAACACAAGGACGAAAATGTACAAATTAAAAAACACATAAAAAATGACAAAAATGGAAAGAAGGGAAGACTGTTCAACGTTTCGGCCGTATGGCCTTCGACTAGGGGACTACCGGGTGTAATACGGAGAAAAAGATGCTCTCAATATTTTTGAGTTTTTCAGCCAGAAAATGCTGATATCAAACTATTCACTATGAATGTCACTACCCTCTACACTAGCATCCCCAACAATGATGCTATGGTAGATTTAAGACACTTTTTAGACAGAAGACCCAATCCTTATGTAAAAACAGACATTATCATTAGGCTTGCTGAACATGTCTTGACCCTCAANGTTGGCCACGATTAAAAAGTAACAAAACACAAGGACGAAAATTTACAAATTAAAAACACATAAAAATGACAAAAATGGAAAGATTGATTGATTGATTGAATATTGTTTAACGTCTACTCAGCAATATTTCAGCTATATCAAGACGAGAACAAGTTTGTTGATAATTAATCACTTTGGGGTATGGAAATGGCCATGGGACGGGAAATTCTGACTGCCACTGGAAAAGTAGGGTGAAATCGTCAAGGGCGGGGAATTTAGCCTTGTAGCCGATCACCTACGGACCACCCCAAAAAGAGCTTGCTACAAGGGTTCTTTAACGTGCAGGAAGAGTGGCACAAAAATGGAAAGAAGGGAAGACTGTTCAACGTTTCGGCCGTATGGCCTTCGACTAGGGGACTACCGGGCTTTAATGCGGAGAAAAAGATCCTCTCAATATTTTTGAGTTTTTCAACCAGAAAATGCTGATATCAAACTATTCACTATGAATGTCACTACCCTCTACACTAGCATCCCCAACAATGATGCTTTGGTAGCTTTAAGACACTTTTTAGACAGAAGACCCAATCCTTATGTAAAAACAAACATCATCATTAGGCTTGCTGAACATGTCTTGACCCTCAACACTTTCCAATTTAATGGGGAATATTATAGTCAGTCCGGTGGTGTTGCCATGGAAACCAAAATGGGTTCAAGCTTTGCCTGTTTAATTGTTGGCTACCTCGAGGAAAAATGTTCTCCGAACCTGGACCTGTCCCCGAACTTTATAAAAGATACATATTGCAGCCTTCAGAAAAAAGGAAGAGTTTAAAACAGCACCTAGTAAATAGTTCTTTCAAAAGTGCTACTCCTCAAACTCCCTGTAAATATAAAGGCACTAGACAATGTAAGCGATCTCGCTGTTTGACTTGTCCCCGATGAACTAGTAGGGCCGGCTAACGTTTTTAAACTAAAAAATGGTTTCAAGTGCACTGCTGAAAAAGTAGTGTATGCTGTGGGGTGTAAACGCTGCAAGATGATCTATGACGGTGAGACTTGCCGTAGATTGGATGATCGCTTTGTCAAACATTAACAGAGCGTCACCAATGGAAAGGACTGCCCAGTAGGTGAACATTTTCGGCGAGCTAACTACAGCATACTGGACATGCATGCGACTGTCCTAATACAAATTATTATACCTTTCCGATAATTTTGTATGTAAAATTCATAGTCATAAAATGTATATTTCTGTTCATTTTTCATAAAAGTTCTATTACCCGGTGAATAGCACAGAGACTATTTACCGGCCAGTGAATAGCACCGTGATTACTTTTCGTGGACTTTTCAGTGACTACGGTGATTGGTTAATGGGCGTGTCAGTTCAGCATGACTGACATTATTAATCACGATCAATGACATCTATTGAAATACATGTATACAGCCATGGTATTAAAAGGAACATTTTAACTACAATTTTTATTTCTTTTTTCTTTAGATTCTCTTTAATAGTAAAACATGCTACATTCGGTATAATAAAACACTTATTTACTGGCTATTCGAACAATAGCAAGATTATGGTTCCCCTTGACATCAACTATTTCCCTCCGCTTCGCGTCGGGAAATAGTAGTGTCTCGGGGAACCATAATCTTGCTATTGTTCTCATAGCCAGTAAATAACTGTATACTAGTGCAGGTGAGAAACAACGACAGTTCCTTGAACAAAAAATTTTCCATTTTCTTGGAACTGCTCGACCCTTTGGCATGAATGTTAAGAAGCAGTCTATTTTATAAAATTATTTAGACTGAAATTCAATATTTGCATAGTACAGAAAACTAATGTTTTATTTCTCGTTTTCATACCCGCCACACGAAGTGGCGAGGTATTATGTGATACCCTCAGTCGTGTGTCCGTCCCCGGAAGGTTTCCGACTGATAACTTCTAAACGAAATAACTCGAGGTCTTCAAACTTTGTATGCAAGTTGTTTACCACAAAACTAAGGTCAGATTCGATTTTGGGTTCAGAGATCCAAGGGGTTCTGGAGTTATGCCCCTTGAAACTTTGAAATTTTGTGAATTTTAGGGTTTCCGACTGATAACTTGTGAACGAAATAACACAAGGTCTTCAAACTTGGTATGTTAGTTGTTTACCACAAAACTCGGGTCGAGGTCGATTTTGGGTTCTGAGGTCCAAGGGGTTCTTGAGTTATGCCCTTGAAACTTTAAATTTTGCGAATGTTAGGGTAATTCACTCATAATTTGTGAATAAAATAACATACTGTCTTCCAACCTGTAATGTAAATTTTTTACCATAAAACACAGGCCAAGTATAACTTTGGGTTCAGCCGTACACATAGTTATGGAGTTATGCCCCCTTTAACTTAGAAATTTTGTGAAACGTGGCGGGGTATCATGTAATGCACCATTACTATTTTTGATTAAGTTCAAGACTTTTACAGGTAATATATTAGGTCTGCCTTCTCTCGTCATTTCCATCATCTTCTCCGTATTTCAGCCCGGTAGTCCCCTAGTCGAAGGCCATACGGCCGAAACATTGGGCAGTCTTCCCTTCTTTCCATTTTTGTCATTTTTATTGTGTTTTTTACTTTTTAATGTGGCCAACTATACCATTTTATTTTGTCCGAAAGTTAATGTGTGGCCATCGCACAACATACATGTATACATATATATTTATAAAAAACATACAAACGGTGAAAAAAAAGTACGCACAATTAGATGAAAAAAATAGAAATGTTGACAAGAATCATGGAATTTATTTCTACATTTAAAAATATCAAAAAGGTGACCCTATCCAATGAAATTTGGAGAGGAAGGAATTCAAAAGTGCTAAAAATTGGATTTAGTGCTACAGATAAGTTTTATACGATGTTCACATCTCTTTAATATACTTGAAGTTCCGATATGAAATTTGGTTTGGTAATCATTTTGTTTTCCATCCAATCAGTAATTGCTGGTTATTCTTCTTCCCTTTCTTTTCTTCATCGTCAACTTGTTCGAACTAACAATCATGAGACACATAACTTTGAAATTTAGTAGCATGCGAGACCGATGTTTCCAAAAAATACGTCCAAGAAGGTCAGGAAAGGTGAATACAGTTCATAATATCCGTTGCAAACCATCTAGTACATTGTATTATTAAACCAGTTTTACAGTATAGTTTCGTATTTATACTGCATAATGAAGTCCCCAATTCCTTATCGCCGTTTGCAAACATCTATTTATATAGATTTGCCAGAAAGACCATGTTTTTATAATAAGTGTTATTTATGGCTTTTTGAGAAAAAAAATATTTCCGTCCTCTCAATTATGTTAAAAAAAACACCACAGTCATTATCATATATCTGCCTTATGGAGGCGCGTTTTCGCTAGTTAATTTCTATGCAACTTTACCAATATAGTTCTCTTGCACATGAAAAAATATAATTTCATATTATCTCAAAACCGGAAAACAAAGCTGACTTAGTAGAAATGGGAAAATGTTCGTAATATTGATGTAGAAGTCTGTACGTTTGGACAAAAACCATGCAGTTCGGTTTGTCGGGTAATTAACACAAACAGATTACAAGATTGCTTTTCAGGCCTCTTATTTTCTAGAAATATGAAAAGGGTCTTACACTGCATGTCAAGTGACGCTGGCGGACTCCAAGTCCTCGAGGGTACTCACAAACCCAGTAGTCAGTACTTTGGGCTGACCCGAAACCGATTTTTTAAAAAACTTTCAATATTTCAATTTTACAAAAGTTTGTTTAAAACTAAGGAGTTTTTGCCTCATGCTTAGCTCCATCCTTAGCTGAGTTTTGCTATCTATCAGCTATACACTTGTTTTGGCTTATGAACTTTCAAATGTTTTGATTGATCTTACCTGAAGAGACATAAGTTGTCGGAAAGCGCATATGAAGAAATCAAATTAACGGTAAAGTATGTGAGAACCAAATTAACGGTAAAGTAAGTGAGAACCGAACCGTCAGTCAAAAGAACGAACAATCCATGGACAACGGCAGCACCGGAAACACGAAGAAACATCGGTATTTTGTTAATCGAAACAGTTTTTACAGTAAATAAATCCAGGCTAAACAACCTGTATTATGACCTGACTACCCGCACAGTCAAGATATTGTCCTATTTTTTTGTGAACGGATTAAGACAGCTCCATAAATTCGATGATACATGGGGAAAAAAATCACTTAACACAATTGTCAAAAGCCAAAGTCCTCAAGGCAAATAGACAGAGCAGGTGTAAAATCACCAGTAATTGTTAATCACAATGGTCCCGACTTGGTACATGCATTTGAAAAGACATTGTGGGTGAAACCGCTAACCACCCTTTCCATTCCGGATGCAACTCAACTGCAATTGCTATTGAAAGGTCGTAGATAGTAAAAAAATAATGTTCAACCCAGTATTACGTACAGATGAATCTGGAATCATATTTCGGACCGAAACTTCAAACTTTTTTAGAAGGGACTTATATCTATTAAAGAACTCTTTTAATGACGTATGAGACATAATGTTTTGAAGCCTTGATTAATAAGGCAGTCGCGGATATAACTATGTCTAATGCGAAAGTTGGTATAATCTGTGCAAGCTCTTGCATAACGAATCATCTGTGAAATGCATTGGCAGAAGTTGGAATATTACTGTTTATGTTCGGGAAATTGACAATTTTGAAATTAAAATCGTCCCCTTTGTCGCAAATTTTAGTAATGACATAACCGTTTTCGTCAAATTCGAGATGAAGTCCAAGAAGATGTAGGTTTTCTAGTTTCTGTCGTTTCCTTTATTTCTAGTTTTGGAGGATGATCCATTTAGCATAATATGTGTTATTAATGGCAAGCACATCATTGGTGTATTATTAGTAGTCTACATGTATTGGGTTTATGTGTATGTTTTTTATACTATAGGGAAACGGGATAGAGAAAGGGGAGGTTTGGGTACCCATAAACCGGTTGAACCCTCCCTCTAGCTCTTACTAGTACAGGTACCAAGTCCGGCCATCCCGAATTTCTATCGTTCTCTACGTGTGTTTCTATCGTTGTCTTTTTATTGTTTTCCTGTGCTAGTAGATTGTGCATGTGATTTAATTGTAAGTGTTTCCGGTTATCTTTGCTCTATTAATGTATAGTGAGATTGAATGATTTATCATTTTTTTTTATTTTATTATCTTTTATAGCGTTTTTTCGCTCGTTGAGAAACCTTTTAGTTATATCAGCATGAGAAGAAGTTAATGAATTACAGAAATGAAAAAGGTGTATATGCTTTGAACGACCGTTGGCTACGACTTTTTAAATGCCATGTTTAAAACATAAAATTGGCAAGTGCAGGAAATTAAGCCTTCTATACAGTCTAAGACGGCAACTTTTTTCGAAATATATAAAGAGAACGTAAAACTGCATGGGGCATTACGTTTCTCCATAGTTGTTCCCCAGTGCTGATCTATTCAATAATATAATCATTTTTATCAGTAATGATGTATGGAAGGTATTTACATAGAGTAATAATTTTGGTCAGTACTGATTAAATAATATGGCTGACAGCAAAGAACACAAATTACCTTTAGATTGTTTTGGATAATCATGTTTTAATAATCTCCTTTGAAACCACTGGAGCAAGTAAAACAAAACTTTACAGGTATAGTGCTAAGGAGGTCCTTCACAAAAATTTTACCTTTCATTCCAATTCGACAAAAATCATCGCAGCCAGTAGGGAAAATAATTAAACAGAGGACCTTTAGGACATTCTTTTTACCAACTCAAACTAAACAGATATAATGTGTGAAAGGTTTGTTTCATAGATTACTCATTTCGTCCAGGCGAGAGGAAAACCATGTCTGCCAGGGAAGAAAATGTTCTAAGTATATTTGACACAATGGGAAACACAATTGATTTTATGTTTGTTCACAATCCTTCATCCATGACGAAAGGGAAACATGGGTGTAGCATTGCTCGACATTTAGTAATGAAACCGCTAAAACCGGTGCTAAGGGCCGTCTTGAACTTACTATGAAGTATGAGCATAGCTCATTGTTGAAGGCCTCAAGGTGACTTCAAGATGAAGAAAAACAATAAAAGCGTTGTTCCACTGCTTGGTTCAATCATGTTTCATATAGACTTTGTCTTATGTGCATTTACTTCATATCATTTCATTGTTAATTAATGTTTTTAGTTTATAGTTCAGCGTTTTGACAGGTGAGCGATACAGGCTCAGCTTCCTAGTTTATTACACGTACAATGAACTCTTAACAATTTGTATAAGAAATATAAAAAACTTTGAATCTCCGGTTTATTGGAAAAAAATTAGAAGTGATTGATTAGTTCCAAGTTGAAAGTCCAATTAACAATATTTCAAATATAGTGGTACGAAAATAGGTTAATTAAAAATAATGTAAGTAAAAGAAGATAGAAATAAAAGTGGAAGGGACAACCGTAGCGACGAGTTTAAATTGCCATTGGAAAGCGAGAGAAATTGGTAGGGACAGGAAATTTTGCCATCTATACGACATCAAGCTGGTCTGCTCTCCTTGGAGAAATATAAAAGTTGTCTTAATACTGTATGGAACGTGGCATTTCTCCACACAGTTTGGTTACAATATATTGCGGTTAGGCTTTCCGTATTATGACCCGATTACCCCTCATATACAGGACATTCCCCTATCCACCAACTGGGGACGCGCCCGGCAGCTCTGTAGCTTGAGGCACTGAAACTCAACTGCCGGAAGTGGAACTTCTTAGTCCAAATACAGTTGCTGACGACTCATCGTTAAATGAGCTTGTCCATGAAAACTTTACCTCCGTGTCACTTCTGTTTGTCTTGTGTCTAAAACAGGATGGATATCCTGAATTTTTATCGAATAGGGTTTATAACTTTTTCCAGAGTGATAAAAAAAACTTGCGGATGCTTTTTTAGGCCATGACATTTTAAACATGATTTTAATGCTTATGATGCGAGGTTACTCCTTGAAACACGTGTACAGCATAACTAAATTTACTGCTTATATGCAACTTCGGTATTTTGGTATTTTGAAACCATTGGGCCGATAAATTTACTGCTTATATGCAACTTCGGTAATTTGGTATTTTGAAACCATTGGACCGATGCCACTGCTGATGGAACAGAGGTCCCCGAGGGTATTCACTAGTCCAATAGTCAGACTTGTCTGACATAAAAATTTACCCAGCAAATTATAGAAATTTACTGTTTTATCAAAATTCTAACCCCTCAAAAATACTACGGCTTCATTCCGTGTATGGCACTCGATGGATGTCCTTAGTACTGGATTTGGCTTCCTATTTCGATATTTTTGGTAATGAGTACTTCTTATTTTGACCATTTTTGGATTACAGCTTTCCATATTATTTGATTTTAATGCTACTGATGAGAGGTTACTCCCTGAAACACGTGTACAGCATAACTAAATTTACTGCTTATTATGCAACTTCGGTAATTTTGTATTTTGCAATATAATTAATTCATGGCAAAAGAATCGGGATCAGGGATTCCGCCTACAAAGCAAACCAGGCGCAAATCGAGGCTTTTGTTATGTGAAATATAGAATATTTTGTTTTTGATACGGACTTGATCACGGCCAGTATCAAGTGAGCCCGCTAGAGCGAGCTTGATGCATTACGCCGTTATCAAGTCCGCATAAAAAAAAACACCAAAATATCAATTTTTTTATCGGTTATTCACAAACGATAAATACAACTCTTTAATAAATTGAAGTAAGTATAAATTTCTTTATAAGCTTTATTAATGTATAGATTATCTGAATAATTATATGCATTCTTCATTTAATGTATGCAAGTATGAACACAAGTAGTACAAAACAAGACGTCAGCCTAGCAACCCGCACATGACGCCGATAATTTCTTGATTGTTTCCAGTTCGGCGATACTGAGATTAAAGGAAATTCATACAAATTACCGAAAAAGAGAACTACCTTGTGGTTTCGAAGAAGTAAGGTCGTAATATGGAATGGATGGCCGCAAACCTTGACCTTAGGACAAACTTTGGAAAAAAGTAACGCCCATGCAATTTTTATTTCCCGTTTATAAATTTTTAAATGATTTGCTACATGTATCAGAGACCGTATAGAAGGCAAACTTTCCTGCCATTTCATTTAACCTATTGGTTATATTGTACAATACGACCAACACAAGGGTGGAGTCACTTAATATGCCATCTATAGCTTTTTGTCACACGTACGTGACCCCAAAATGACAGAACGTATAAGACATTTATTGATTATGGTCTCCAAGCTTGTGGACCGCTTTGGGTTATCTGTTTCCCGGATGAAACGGCTTAACTAATTTTTTTTCCTGCTTGATTTGACATAATCACCGGAATTCAGATATTCAGCACGGGTGTGATGCTTACTCTACACACTGGCTAATGGTCTCAGCAATATCGTTTTCATCAGACGACATGGCACAGTCGTAGAAGTGCATTCATCCATTATTGCAATCAAAAACATTTAATAGAAGACTTTGCAACATTTTAATTTCACAGTTGAATTTCGAATGCTCTACGAAGAATTGTTTTGGTTTCTTGTTGAAACAAAAACTTGTATGGCTCGAACATCCAATAATTCAAGCTTTAGAGTTGTTCAAGTTATCGAGGTCGACTTATGTTTGTACTTGTGCTAATGGTAAACAAAAAGAATTTGAGACATCCATGATGTTTGAGCTATTTCAGTTCATCTGCAAATTTTAATTCTTTATTACACACAAAGCAAAGGCTAAAGGAGCGTTCACTTTTTTCAGTAGTTCTTACAGGATGTCTGCTAGTAATATATCACTGATTATCAACTAAAGAAGCTTTGATTTAATACATGGCAGATGTTCATGTCTTATTAAACTGCTATTAGATATCTTAAGTTGATAACAAACGATATAGAACTCCCATTTATTATAATTAAAACTGTCAAAATAATATACATCTAAGTTATAGAATTAAGTTATTCCGATTAAACTTCTTAGCACC
The DNA here is from genome assembly GCA_002080025.1 of Modiolus philippinarum. Classification (NCBI taxonomy): domain Eukaryota; kingdom Metazoa; phylum Mollusca; class Bivalvia; order Mytilida; family Modiolidae; genus Modiolus; species Modiolus philippinarum. The sequence continues at coordinate 10,890 of MJUU01036883.1, read as the reverse complement.
ATTTCGTGAAGAAAAAAAAATAGCTCTTCAATAATTACAATACGTATAACACAATGACAAAATGAATTTAAAATGCCGTATGAAATAGGGGAAGTAACAAAATTACCGAACAAAGTGGTCAAGAGCCAAAGTCCACGAGATAAAAAACAAATTAGGTGGAAACCATTGGTAAAATTTTCGACCGCAATTGTCCTCACTTAGTACAGGAAAAGAAATAGAATTATCGTCTTTGAATAACTTGAAAAAAAATGTCTAATCTGAATCGCAGGACTTGGCGAGTGGCACTTTTTAAAACTTAAACCGTTTAATTTGTTTTCATGGATTCCGTATGAAGAGCTGCACTGGTATGACCTGACTATCCCACATATACAAGGTATTCCCCTTGCGAGTCGCGTTAGCTTTGTACACCAATTCAAGTGCATGGAATGAACATATCGAGGAAACGTTTCAATTTTCTAATGAACAACTCACTAAATACAGAAGTTACTGTGAATTTATGAAAACATGTTATTGAATTTTTTTTTCTAAAAATACAACTGTGTATCGCATAAAAAGAACTCGTTATTGTAGCTAGTCTTTGTAACAAATTAAAAAGGAGCACAAACATGCTCTTAAAAGTTTTTGTCGAATTTCTAGACAAGAAAGGGGTCAATTATCACAAGTGATAACAATATTTCCCCATTCTACATTTTTGCTATATTGTATTCGTTTCCCGATTTATTTAATATTACCTGTTTTGTGTTAACCTTAGATTGACTGCTGATAGTGTACCGGAAAGCCGTATACGGAGGACATGTTTGCCCTTCAAGAGGGCATGATTTGTTTCGGTGTTCCAGGGTATACACACTGAGTGCTTCAGTTTTAAATGTCGTGCTTGTGATGTTCTTTGATTGTTAAATATGTTGTGTCTTTGGTCTTCCGTCTTCTGATTTTACATTATATTATGTTACCTATATACTGTTTCGGTCTTATATTGTTATTGTTTTGAATATCCAATCAATCGATTTCAAACTAGTTTTGTACTAATATCATATTTGAAAGATACGCGTACTCTTAAAAAAATTCTATTGGATTTATTGTAAAAGAGAATCACCCAAACAACCTTATTTTAAGTACACAATACCGTTTACAGAGAGAATACTGGGCTCGACATAAGTTGTCGAAATGCGCATATGCAGAAACTAAATTCACACAATCTTCAGTATTAGTTATTTATTACTACTGGATTGATGCCTTTACTGGTTGACTGTTAGTCCCCGACGGTATTCACCAGCCCAGTAGTCAGTACTAACATGCTGACCCGAAAGCCAATTCTATTTGGAATCTTTGAATTATGGCCTTCCAAGCATTTAGATTTTATCTGCATTGAAGAGACATAAGTTGTCGAAATGCGCATATGCAGAAATTAAATTCACAGTTACTTTGGTATTTAGTTATTTGCAATTTCTAAATTTTTGTAAATTTTGTTGAAAACTAAGGAGTTTCTCCTTATTGCAAAGTTGTGTCCTTAGCTGATTTTGGCTTTACATTTAAATCCTTTTGGTTATTCGTTCTCTATCAATCCTAATATTTGAGTCGATGGTCTTCCAAACTTTTAGATTTGATCTGCACTGAGGAGACATGAGTTGTCGAAATGCGCATATGCAAAAAATAAATTCACAGTTACTTAAGTGTTTACTTATTACCAGATAGTTGATTAATTGATTAGAGTTTAACGTCCAATTTCAGCTATATCAGGACAAGAACAAGTTAATCAATTCAAAAGAATATAAGAAAGAGAAGAAAGAAACAAAGGTGGAAGGGACAACCGGGACCTTGAGTTTCAGTTGCCACTGGAAAAATGGGAGAAATGGGTAGGGGCAGGAATTTTAGAATTTAATACGAGTCCCAGTGACTCTGTTCTCTAGTGCTGATAAGCAAGATTAATAAATTGATTAGTAAAAGTTTCATGTCAAGTGAGCGATATTTCAGTCTTATTAGGACGAGAACAAACCAATCAATCCAAAACTAAAGAGTAAATGTCCCCACTGCCATTATCCAATGTTTTCCTGGTGCGTTTATATTCAAGTTTTGGAAAAAAAATTAGATTTCGTTTAGTTTTATGCATTTTAAACATTTTTTGAAATTATGGATTTCCTTTGTTTGGGTTCTAGTGCTGCTGATGAGGAATAAAATTCCGAAATTGCCATACAGCTCATTAAAATTGTTGCAGTTGGGTTTAACATATGTGTTATGGTCTCATGTTCATTTACTCCATATCCGTTCGTAAAATATTTCTTAAGTTTTCGAAAAAATTTAACCACTCTGTTTTTATCTATAGGACATATCATGCCCCGCAGTTTGATGTAAAAATGTAAATCTACATTCTAGGGACTTATGCCATGTGACTGTAATGTTCAGCCATTCGAAATTTCCTGTCATCCATTGTTTTTCACTAAGTAAACAAATTTTACGACCTGTAACTCAAGTATCTCGCACAGCTTATTGATATAACCAATCTAGAGTTATTCAGAATCGACCCTTAAATGCTCACATATCAATAAAAATTACAAACCACGAAAAAAAGGAAAAAAATAAATAAACGAAAACGGAAAAAGTGACCAAATACACATCTTCAGTCCATGTCTAAATGCTGTGTAAGGTAAAATGTCAATAATGTAGGGAGAACTTAATCGAAAATTCATTTCCAGAACACACATTTCAATACAACGGCTAAGTCCAACTTCCTCACAAAATCACAAATCTTGGCTAAAATTTAAAACATGACTATTTGCATATCATCAATGTACCCCAAATCAGTGTGAAAAATAAATTGTGGGAGGAGGGCAAAAAAAAATTCAATTGCCCCTAAATATCAAACATTTTAGACAAAATCAAAACCATGACAATATGCACATCATCAATGTAGTCCTAATCAGTGTGAAAAGTAAAATAAATGCAGTTTATATATAGTTGTCCGGAAAAACAGTTCCAAGAAAACATTTGAATAAAATGTCCGAGTTCAGTTACCCCTAAAAATCACCATTGTTGGCCAAAATTAAAACCATGACAATATGCACATCGTCAATTCCTGTCTAATCCCTGTACAAAGTAAAACAAATGTAGCTTTAATATTGTAGGAGTTGTCCGGAAAAACAACAGTTCCAGAAGACATTTGGATGAAGCGGCCATGTTAAATTACCCCTCAAATCACAATATTTTGGCCACAATGTTAACATTCACAATATGCATGCGTGAAAAGTAAAATAAATGTAGTTTCTATATAGTGGGGGGAGTTGTCCGGAATAACATTTCCAGAATACATTTGGATAAAATGGCCGCGTTCAATTACCCCTCAAAATCACAAATTTTGGTAAAAATCAAAACCATGACAATATGCACATCTTAAATCCATGGCTTTTCACTGTGCAAAATAAAATAAACGTAGTTCTAATATTATGAGACGTGTTATATGGGATAAAAATTCAAGAGCACACATTTGGATAAAATGGCCAAGTTCAACTTACTCTTCCGAAACATCTGATGGCACTCGGTTGTTTAGAAATTTCATACTGTAAGCGCTTTAGTTTTGATTGCTATGTTTTTAATGTCTGTATATTTTGTCTGGTCGTCCGTCTTTTATGCTCTATTTTTTGCTTTTTCTCTTGACTTTTTATTGATATAATGGAAGATTTTTTTGATTTCCTAACTCCATTGTTTTTGGGATAAAAAAGTGATAATGTTCATCATTTTATAATCCCAATAATTTAGAGTAATTAAATAGTTTTGTGTTCAAATCATACGATTTTGTAGTTTATTTAGCGTGAATAGGTTCACATGAGGCCTTCACCTACACTGTAAAAATGGCGTTTAGATCCTAAACATAATTCTAAACACATTTTTGTCCCGAATTTTTAGAGTTGTTCAGAGGGTGTGGCGTTTTGTTTACTTTTGTTTCGTCGTAAATATTTGTTTATTTATTTATCTATTTATTTATTTATTTATCAGATCAAAATTCTTCTCTATAGTTTTGCTTCAGTGGAGAAAGTGTTGCCAGTCAAATAAGAAACTGTAGTTTTCTTTCCCTGAAACGACATAAAAAGAACAATCATTAAGCAATAATATATATTCAATCACTTCAAAATATAGTATAGCGAGAAATATGTTGAAACACATTCCTTTATTTTTTTTTTAAATTATACAAAAATCATACAAAAAGTTACAGGAAAAGGAATGGCACATTAAATTATTTTATGAATTACAAGGAACAAAAAGAAAAAAATATATATATCAATGTAGCATCATTACTTAGGCATCAAATCAAAATTAATATTCAAAAACATACCTTTAAAACAAAATGAATCTGTTATGTATCAACAACTTCTCATGCCAGACACAAAGCTCCTGTACGTTTATCGCCACGTACAAAGAAAGATTGCAGCGCCCTCTACACGTAAAACAACTCTTTATACAACTATTATCTAAACATGTTTAGACCCAAACACGTAATAATTGTTTAGACGTTTAGAAATTTGCATAGAATGCGATTTGGACGTCTAAACATGTTTAAAACCTAAACGCGTTTAGCAGTAAACACGTTTCTTCCCCAAAGTACTTAGGAATTAAACACAATCCGAAACGTGTTTAGGGCTAAACATGTTTTCCAAGTGTTTAAAACCTAAACGCCATTTTTACAGTGTATAAGCAAACTTTGACAATCATATAATAAATGGGCCATTCAAACAGAATTCCCTTTTTCATTATAAGTCAGCTTTAAGTTAAAAGACTTTATTGTACTGCTAAACACTGAACATTTATATCTTACCTGATATCCAACGAAACCTTACACTCGCAAAAACAGGAATTCTCATTTATAAATCTTTTGATTCCTTAATTTTATTAGGTGAAGTTCCGATCTTATGTAGTGTTCATTTAAAAACGGATCAATTTCAAAATAATTCGTCTATAACAGTAAATGATTTGCTTCCAGTAGTCTAGACTTCAATGTTTATACATGTACATGTAGGTTAATATTATAATAATGAAACTAATTTTTGGTCGAATTAAGAATTCCTAAACAGTGTTGAACATCAATAAAAGCGTTGTTCCTTTTCTTGGTTCTACCATGTATTTGTTGAGACTTTTGTCTCGTGTGCATTTATTTTATATCCTTTAATTGTTTGTTTTAGGTGTCAGTGCTAGTAGACCCTTTTATCATAGTTTTATTATTAAAATGCAGATCATTAATGTATTGATATTAGTAATGTCAAATAAAGTGATTTGTAACCCTGATATTACTTGCGAGATTTAGCTTTTTCCCAAGGAGATAATTTACGAAAATTAGAAAATTTAGAAAAGAAATCCAAAGTTGTTGTGTTTCTTTATCAGTTGAAAACAGCAAGGCATTTTCTTCCTAGCACGAGCAAAATAAAAAATCTCCATAGATATAACAGCTTTTTGTAAAAAGATGCTAAAGATGCAGACGCAAGCCAGTGTCGCTTCCCGCTAACAAAGCATCTTCAAGTTTGAGCACAAAAATGTAACTAACAGAAATATCATACAAAAAAACTGTAAAAACGGGCTATAAAGGGTTCTTTAAAAATAGTCTATCAGCCAAATACGAAAAGGCCTCTAATTTCAAAGTTTGTATGATACCCCGGTAGACAACATTTTCTTTCTTTTTTTAATAGTTAAGGGTTTGAACTTAAAGTTTTGATTTGTTATACTTGAATTTTCAAGCCGGAAAGTAGTACAACAATGCGTTTTTATGAGCTCCTCCATTTAGTCAGGAGCTGTTACCTAGTCCCGGAACTTTGATCTTACTCCGATACAAACATGTCAATAGAAATAAATTGCTAAATATAGAATATAAGTCTTTCATGTTCAATCGTAATTACTTTGAAAAAATATTAATTCACATTCTTTGTATTAAGTTGCTTGATAGTTTGTTTAATTACATTATTTTTTTGACCAGTAAGGCTTACTGTGTTTAGGTTCTAGTGCTGCTGATGGGGAATTAATTTCCGAAATGGCCATACAGCTCATTAAAATTATTGCAGTTGGAGTAGACATATGTGTTATGGTCTCATGTTCATTTACTCCATATCCTTTCGTAAAATATATATTACATAAATATTAAACGGTCTATTGTTAAAGGTGTTCGATTGTTTGCTATTTTAATTACACTTTTTTTTCTTAGTATCTATTTTTGTACTTTAATTTTCTCTTTTATAATTTTTTTCTGTTGTTGATTTGTACCATTGATGATAAAAGCTGTTCTTTTACAAGTAAAACAAAAGAAACTTCTTTGAAAAGCAAATCAAAAGAACTTGGATACTTCTCACATTCTTTGTATTAAGTTGCTTGATAGTTTGTTTAATTAGATTATTTTGTTGACCAGTAAGGCTTACTATGGACATATTACATATATATTAAAGGGCCTGTTCTACTCGTCTATTGTTAAAGGTGTGTTCGATTGTTTGCTATTTTAATTACAATTGTTTTTTCTTAGTATCTATTTTTGTGCTTTAATTTTCTCTTTTATAATTTTTTTTCTGTTGTTGATTTGTACTATTGATGTAAATGTACAAGTAAATCAAAAGAAAATTCTTTGAAAAGCAAGTCAAAAGCACTTGGATACTTTGAAAAGTAAATAAAAAAAATCTTTAGATTGGATCAACTGACTGTTTATGTCAAAAGACCGGTGAGGCGGGAGATTTGGTGAAATTTTCTGACCAGACTTGTGCAACATTTAAAAAAGTTTCGGAGATAATACATGATTCCAATTCATGATTTAATGAAAGATTTTTGGAGAAATAATCCCAAAGGGGGATATCGTAGGAAATGCTATCAGATATATACAAGTAACGGAATCTCCAGTTTCCACTCAAGAGAAAAACTGATATCACATAACTGATAACCTGTCTCAAAGACTCTCTTCCTGTTAATCAGTTATGGTTGCAAAACAAACTGTTCGACCAGAAGATATTCTTGCGTACCACAAAGCATGGTATGTACTGACGGTTGCGCAAATGTTCTCAACAGTGTCAAAATAGCAGTACTTGAGCATCGTTTGACGAATCTGAGGACGATAGTGACAACGATGAATAAATATCTGATTTATTCAGTTAATTCAAATTGACATACACAATGGTTTTTAATAATACTGTATTAATATCTCGTCTATTAAAAGCGGTATAGAAATCACCTTAAACTCTACGTAAAATAGAGTTTCATCATAATTTAAGCTTTCATGCGTTGTGGCTGTCTCACTTTCTTGTTTTCTCTTGTTTTTTCTGTGTTCCTGGTTTTGCCATATTGTGTTTGTACTTTGATTTTTGTGATCATCACTTCTATTGTTCCTTCGGTATTCTACTGCTGTTGTTTTAAATATCTCATGTCATTATCTTTACATTTTTTAAGTGTAATTCATTTGTTCTTATTATAATCAATTGGCAATTGAATGCAAGTTTGTTTGGGACTGAAAAAGTATAATCTACAGTAAAAAATTGGAAATATTTGTTTGGTAAACTGTTATGAAGGGTGCCGGGCGAATTGATCCCACATGAAGAAAAAAAGATCTCGTAATTAAGAGATATTCTCTATTGATATGTCAAGTTTAAACCGGTTTGGTTTAAACAATATTTATTTCAATAAACTTCACAAAATACATAATACAGACTACGGGGATTCGGAAACTAGAAAAACTAATATAAATCCGTCTCTCCAGACAAAATGACAAAATAAGAACATAGTGTAATGAAACAATGTAGAAAAATATTCTTTTCGAACAATTTGTTTTAATTTGAATTTTGTGGTTTGTCAGCTGTCGACTATCGACTGTACTAAGCTGGTATTGATAGAAAAAATTACAAAGATGAAAATATAAACGTATGCCATTAACCGAAATACTACATATACTTAATATATTAATCATCGACAAAATCTACCTGACCCAATAATAAATTCTTGTACAACTTTAAAAATGTTGGCATTTTGTTCATCACTCAGAAAGAGTTTTTAATGTAGTGTTTCTAGGCAAGGAATTTATGGTGTGCAGTCGTATGTCTGAAAAATTAGGACAGTTTAGCAAGGAGTGTTTAGTACTCCCAATTTTACCACAAGTACAAAGTTTAGACGGGACTAAGTTCCTGTTGTAAAGATGTTCATTAAGACCACTGCAGTTCAGCCGGATTCTGGCATGAAGGACCTGACCCTTTCTAGAATTACTACTATAATACGATGGTTTTTACTATTGTGTTTCTATTTAGATATCTTTTTAATGCATATTTAGACGGACTACGCTTTATGTCATCGGGCTATAAATTCCACTCCCGTATAGCATAGGGGAGGAAGGAATTTTGATAGAAAGAGGTTCGAAAATTTATATTTTGAACATTAAACACCCTTCTAGTGTTATAATCATGAACTTGAAAAAGCTGTTGAGGAACAAGGCTGCTTAAATACTCTGGTGTCTGAAAATGAAACATTTCATGGAACTTTAAAATTTTGTGTTTATGACGACGTTCAGCCAGTGATTCCCATCCAGTATCTTTATGAAGGTTCAATTTCGAGCACAATTTTGTCCCACCGGTTACAATTCGGGCGGCCTCGATTTGGATATTTTCTAACTTATCCTGTAAATATAACGGAATATTTCCCCACACAATGTCAGCATATTCCAAAATTGGGCGAATAAAACTAAAGTAAATTGTTTGCAAGTGATTGCGGGATAATTTAAATTTCAAAGCTCTCATAAGATTTAAACGTGGTACCGCTTTATCAATAATATAATTGACATGACTATCCCAGTATTCATCTTCCTGGAAAAACAAACCTAAATGTTTATGCGTTTCAACTTTTTTTTATAATAGTGTCATTCATATAAATTGGGGGATTATGAGGCTTTATCGTTTTCCTGGAGATAGTCATAGCCTCGGTTTTCCTGGGATTAAAATTTACTAACCATTGTTCAGACTACCTATGTATTCTTTCAACGTCAGTATTTAAAACTTCGGCTGTAGCATACTCGTCCTCAACAACAATATATAATGATGTGTCATCAGCAAATAACCTTATATTTGCTGAATGTCACATACTATATCGTTAATATATGTTATACATGTAAATAAATGGGTCCCAGTATGGAACCTTGGGGGACCCCTGCTTTTATGTCAATAATATCGGACGTTTGACCACCAATTACCACTTTTTGTCTCCTATCAGACAAGTAACTTCGAAACCATCTCAGTAAATCTCCAATGATTCCTATTGTTTATAAAGTTTATAAAGAAGTCCCTCATGCCAAACCCGGTCGAAGGCCTTACTAATATCACAAAATACCACTCAGATTTCTTTACCAGAGTCGAGGGCTTTGCCAATATCGTTTGTTATGCTCAAAAGTTGATTAATCGTACTGTCACCCGGCATAAAGCCCGATTGTAAGGACGTAATTATTTTATTACGATTTAAAAAATTAAAGAAATGTTTGAAAATACACATTTCAAATACCTTACTAATGATTGGTAACAAAGAGATGGGTCTATAATTATTTAATAGTTCAGTGTCTCCGCTTTTAAAAATAGGGGAAACATTTGATATTTTCCAATCGTATGGAAAAGTACTAAGCTGTAATGATTTATTAAACAATAAAACCAAGGGGTAACTCAACTCACGGGCTGAAAATTTCAACTGTCTTGGACTAGAATTATCAGGACCTGATGCTTTCGAAATATCCAACATCAGAAGTTGGTCATACACTTCCTCTTGAGTTATACTTAATTCACTTAGTGTATGGGGATTGTTTTGATCAAAATCGTCTGGAATATGCGCCGAGGAGTCATCGACAAAAGATTGTTGACTGAAATAATGATAAAAGCATCCGCTTTGCCTTTGTCATCATCTATACACGCATCATATAACAAAACAGAAGAAAAAGTTGATCTTTTTGATGGGAGACCAGCCAAGTTTTTGAGCTTTTTCCACAAATTCTTAATCGAGTCAACATGTGTATTTAACGTTTCGCATTGCTTATTTAAATAATTAATTTTGGCTTGTTTAACTAGACCAACACACTCATTTCTGGCTTTTTTATAACGTGTCCACGATTCTGGTGTGTTGTATAGTTTTGCCTTTTTATGTAAACGTTTTCGCTTGCGTATTTTCTTCTTTATAAAAGAAGTTTTCCACGGGGAATCGTTTGGTCTAACCACTATAAATTTACTTGGAATGTGCTTATTTGCTGTATTTAATATTGTTTGGGAAATGGTATGAACGGATTCGTCAAGTGTCCGATTCATAACAAGCATATCCCAATCAACACTGCTTAATTCTTGACAGTAACCATCATAATTACCATTTTCATAGTCCCAAACTTTACGTTTGTACGTTTTGGACCTAGGTTTATCTAAGGTCAATATACCACTTACTGGGCAGTGATCGTGTATTGGCTTCTAAAATATTTTCAGAAACTTCGTGATAAGCTAAGATAGCTTTATTGTTTATAATAAGGGGATCAAGTAAGGAAGAAGAGTTTTCATAGAAGTATGTGGCCTCATCAACTGTTTGGTACAAACCATTTTGTGTAATAATATTCATCAATTTGGACTGATGTTTTGTAAGCAGGTTTTCGTTAAAGTCGCCCATAATCACAATAGTGTTGATTCCAGTATGACAGCATTTTCAATCGATTGATTGATATGGTCCCAAATATAGTTTGGAGAATCAGGAGGTCTATAAAATACACCAAACAATATTTTTGACTTACTAGTCGTGACTTCAACCCAAAGACATTCTAGAGTTGCAAGTCCAAGGTCATGTCTTCGTTTAAACCGGTTTCGACCCGTTAGATAAATTTTCTATATTCAACGTATGTTGAATGAAGCCCCGTGCTATTTCCCGCCAAATCTATTC
>MJUU01036882.1:87359-119822 GCA_002080025.1 Modiolus philippinarum | reverse complement strand
TGTTGAATACATTTAAGAAGTTTTGTAATAGATATGAACATGTGATATTTAAATATGGCGTTACTCGTAAGCAGTTTATTACTATGGGCATTTCTAGTCCTCGTTTTTACGGAAATGTTGTTAAAAATGCCAGAAATTGATTAAAAATCCAGAAAAGCTTGGACGTAACTTACATTCTTTACGTAATAGGGGATATCCGGCTTGCATCCGTTAAATTAAGCCTTAAGACCTAGTGACTTGAAAAATTTGTACACGTACTGGCCTCTCAGTGATACTGCCGATGTCTACTGAAAAATATGATGATTCTTGATCAAACCCTTCAGGAAGTTTTGAGTTTGATTTTTGTTCCGTAGTGCGAGTGTTCTACCAGCAGACTAGGCTCCTTGAGTTAGCCGGCAGTTTAGCGGCGAGCTCTCCTTGACCCATCTTTCTAAATAACGTATTGTTTTTTTTCTCTCCCTTCAAGATTGTGGTCATGGAGTTAGTAGTCTACCTGTATTGGGTTTTATTCGCATGTTTTTATACTATAGGGAAACGGGACAGATAAAGGGGATGTTTGGGTACCTATAAACCGTTTTACGCTACCGCTGGCTTTTGCTAGTGCCGGTACCAAGTCCGGCTGTCCCGAGTTCCTATCGTTGTCTACGTTTGTCTTTTGTCTCATACGTGTTTTTCCCGTGTAGTTCCCTTGCAGATTGTTGCATGTGATTATAATTTTCAGCCATTGTAGGTGTTCCCTGTTATCCATTTTTTAACATGTGTTGATTTTTCTTTAACACAAAATCTTACGTTCTGGTCCTTTCAAATTGATCAGTAAAAAAATTACGTTCTGGTCCTTTCAAATTAATCAGTAGAAAATGAAGAGACTTTTTCTCGAGTGTATTTACTCCATATCCCTTCATTGCTTTCTACATATGCCCCTTTGTGATTGATTACCTATACCCATTTTCCCGAAACCAACTAGAAACTTTTTTTAAATGTAACTCTTTCATTAAAAGAGAAATGTGTATGGAAAGCCGTTGTGGAATTTATTCCCTATTTATTGATATCTATAAATGAATTATAGAAATTAATAAATGATTTATAGATATCGAATATCAATAAATCATTTATAGATATTAATAAATAGTGCGAATTATTAATATCTATAATTCATTTTTTAATATCTATATTTCAATTATTGAAATCTATAATTCGACACTAATTATAGATATCTATAATTCATTTTTAATATCTATAATTCAAATATCGATAATTCGATTTATTGATATCTATAATTCAAATCTCAATAATTCGATTTATTGATATCTGTAATTCAAATCTCCATAATTCGATTTATGGATATCTATAATTCAAATCTCCATAAATCGCCCCTGTGACACTGATCAATAATCGTATTAATTATTGTATATTAAATGAAGAGTTCAGCTGATTCCGATTATTTTTTAATATCAATGATTCAATTCTAATATTCATAAATCGCCTCTGTGACACTGATCAGTTCTCACAAAGTAAAACTGTATATAATATAAAGAGTTCAATTGACCTCGACTTTTTAAATATCCATAAATCGCCTCCACGACACTGATGGTTACAAGTACGCAAATATTTACAATGCATTTTCCATAGAGGGGTTCCCCTGTTTGGCGATTATCTAAAAATAGACGAAGGCTTTTTTCCGTCCCGGGGGTCCTGAAAATGATAAGTACTCATACAGATCTTTCGAATTCCAAAATAAAAAATGGGGGTCTATGCGGCGATTCTTGGTGTAAGTTGAGGCTCAAAAAAGGTATATTGAAAATTATGCCGACCAAATCCCATAAAAGGTCAAATTATCATCTCTGGGTTACATTGTTGAAATCAGATTTCCTATAAATCGAATTGTAACGTGACATAGTATTCTAATTTAAAACTTTTAATTTTATTATCAACCAATCGTAGGAGTTGTAGTGCTTAATACTGAATACAGCTTTGGGTTCAAAACTGGATCCCTGTTCGAAAGTCAATATTTGCGCACTTGATACCTGATCATTACCTGTATTACTTTAAACGCATAAAAGACAAACAATTCACTATATGTTTAAATATCTAGCGAACTATTAAATAGTGTTTGAATAATTTAAGAAACTATTTAAATATGTAACTGAGCATATATTTTGTATGCTTGTTTAAAGAAATAAATAAAAAAACCAAAAACAATCGTAGTTTAAAGAAAAACCTTTAATAATTAACTTAAATAAATTTAAACGAATTAAACTTAATATATTAACCTTATTCTTGCATTCTGAAATGTGACAACCATTCTTGTTTTATTCCCTTTATCTCTGCCTTATATAACATTGCTTTATGAAACATTTATGTATTACGTAGTCCAAAATTAAATTTCTTTTTAGCATAAATATAATTGGAAAAATAGATTTTAAGTCTTCAGTTTAAACTTAATAATTAAAAATGACCAAAACAATTAAAGTTTTTTGAAAAGTATACCCTATAATAACATTTCGAAGGAATTTATATGTTGCGATGTTAAAATTTAATGACTTTTTAGCATGAATATGGTTGGAAAAGTAGATTTTAAGTCTTCGGTTTAAACTTAATTATTAAAAATGACCATAACAGTTGAATTTTTTTTGAAAATTTAAATTTTTATTAACCATTCGAAGGAGTTTATATGTTGCGAAGTTAAATTTGAATGTCTTTTTAACATGAATATGATTGAAAAAGTAGATTTTAAGTCTTCAGTTTAAACTTAATAATTAAAAATGACCAAAACAATTGAATTTTTTTGCAAATTTAAATTTTAATTAACCATTCCAAGGAGTTTATATGTTGCGAAGTTTAATTTAAATGTCTTTTTAGCATGAATATGATTGGAAAAATAGATTTTAAGTCTCTTCGGTTTAAACTTAATTATATAATTCAATTTTTTTGATTGATTGATTGATTGAATATTGTTTAACGTCTACTCAGCAATATTTCAGCTATATTAAGACGAGAACAAGTTTGTTGATAAATAATCACTTTGGGGTATGGAAATGGCCATGGGACGGGAAATTCTGACTGCCACTGGAAAAGTAGGGTGAAATCGTCAAGGGCGGGGAATTTAGCCTTGTAGCCGATCACCTACGGACCACCCCAAAGAGAGCTTGCTACAAGGGTTCTTTAACGTGCAGGAAGCGTGGCATTTCTTCCAACACGTGGACCTGAGTTTACATCCCATCCGAAAGATGGGTTGTGTATTTATTAATCCCGCACAACCACGGAATGGGTCCTATTTCTATATCCCGGGACCCTCGGGGTCAGCCTCCGTTTAGGAGGGGTCACACCCCGCAAGCCGGAGATACTGGGTCCTATTTCTATATCCCGGGGTTCCCTCGGGGTCCTCTGTTAGGATGGCTCATACTCCAAGCTCAGAGGATGCTGCGGGCCTATTCTTCAGCCGGGACCGCGCACGGCGGCAATTTTTTTGAAAATTATCCTTTATAATTACCTTTCGAAGGAGTTTATATGTTGCGAAGTTAAAATTTAATGTATCTTTAATATGAATATGGTTGTAAAATAGACTTTCAGTCTTCGGTTTAAACTTAATTATTAAAAATGACCAAAACAATTCAATTTTTTTTGAAAATTTTACTTTTTCATAACCTTTCTAAGGAGTTTATATGTTGCGAAGTTCAAATTTAATGTCTTTTTAGCAGGAATATGGATGTAAAATAGACTTTAAGTCTTCGGTTTAAACTTAATCATTAAAAATGACCAAAACAATTTAAATTTTTTGAAAATAATACATTATAATAACCTTTGGAAGGAATTTATATGTTATGAAGTTAAAATTTAATGTCTTTTTAGCATGAATATGGTTGGAAAAAGTAGATTTTAAGCCGTCGGTTTAAACTTAATCATTAAAAATGACCAAAATAATTTAAATTTTTTGTAAATTATACTTTATAATTACCTATTGAAGGAATTTATATGTTGCCAAGTTAAAATTTAATGTCCGTTTAGCATGAATATGGTTTGAAAAGTAGATTTTAAATCTTTGGTTTAAACTTAATTATTAAAAATGACCAAAACAATTGAATTTTTTTGAGAATTTAATTTTTTTACCATTGGAAGGAGTTTATTTGTTGTGAAGTTAAAATTTAATGTCTTTTTAGCATGAATATGGTTGTAAAAGTAGACTTTAAGTCTGTGGTTAAAATTTTATTATTAAAACTGACCAAAACAATTCAATTTTTTTTTGAAGATTTTACTTTTTCATAACCTTTCGAAGGAGTTTATATGTTGCAAAGTTAAATTTAAATGTCTTTTTAGCATGATTATGTTAAAATGATTGGAAAAGTAGATTTTAAGTCTTCGGTTTAAACTTAATTATAAAAAAATTACCAAAAGCAATTCAAATTTTTTGAAAATTATCCTTTATAATCACCTTTCGAAGGAGTTTATATGTTGCGAAGTTAAAATTTAATGTCTCTTTAGCATGAATGTGGTTGTAAAATAGACTTTAAGTCTTCGGTTTGAACTTAATCATTAAAAATGATCAAAACAATTCAATTTTTTTCAAAAATTTACTTTTTCATAACTTTTCTAAGGAGTTTATATGCTGCGAAGTTAAAATTTAATGTCTTTTTAGCAGGAATATTGTTGTAAAATAGACTTTAAGTCTTCGGTTTAAACTTAATCATTAAAAATGACCAAAACAATTAAAATTTTTTGAAAATAATACATTATAATTACCTTTGGAAGGAATTTATATGTTGCGAAGTTTAAATTTAATGTGGGTCTGTTTTGGCAAAGTCGGAACATGGGGTCATCAGCTGATTTTTAGCAATTGCCAGGGCTTACCTTTAACAGAATCTATGAAAAGATGTAAGTAAAGACACGTCACTACTGTCACTTTTTAAACCACATTCATGATTTATCGCTAACTAATATTGATTTCAATTTTTTTTTATATAAAATCTTTCATCGAGCACATTTTTGTATTTCATTGCATTAACGATGAGAGGATATGGAGTAAATGCACATGACACAAAGTCTCCATAAATAATCACAAATACATGTACATGATTAAATCAAGCAATCATACCACAGAATTGGGGACACAGCTATGTAACTTATCTTATCAGCACCCATGCTGTGCCATCTCATTGACGATTTCAAATTTACATGAGTTTATACGGGAAAATTTTGGGTACCTTTACATTTTTAGTAATATCATGTCTATTTCAAAAAACAAGATGAAATTGCCCCGTCAGGTAAAATTCTTGAATAAATTATCTTCATTCTGGTATAAAAATATTGAATTTATGTTAATGTTTGATGGTGTCCCTGATTATTTGAAAATTGACCATACCAAAATAGGATATTTTACATGGATTATTACTGTAAGCGGGTAATATTTAGTGTTACCCTGTCTAACAAAAAATTGATTATAAAATTCATTTTTGGTTTTTAGAAATATTGCCACCCCACATAAGATTCAAAAATGAATGGGAAATCGATTGGTGAAAATAAAATAAATATGAAATGTCAATGTCTGGTGTCCCTCGCAATTTGAAAATGAAAATTTGTTGAGATGGCTCCAGAACATTTATAAAGAGCATAGCATAGCTTACAAACAGACACTTATAAAATTTCTCTTTTTAAGGCATTATTTGTTTTCCTGCTATCCTTTTTATCATAAATCATTCTTTTTGATTTTAGGATATTTTTATAATAATAATTACAACGATAAAAAAATACTCATTTGAATAGATGTCCGTGAATATATTAAAAGGACTATGACAATATTTTCTTCTGATAATCTATACTCTGTCGTGGCGATTCGAGTTCATCGATTGTATATAGGACTCATCAAAATTGCACGTGCAAAATTGTGTATTGGTAAAATGGTCAAATACTGAGGTGTTATCACATTGTCAATTTTCTTTTGATTTGTTTTGTCAGAACGGAAAAAAAAATTAAAACATATTGATTTATGTCTTAAAATTACCCGAAAAATACGTATTACAAAAGTAAAAAACATTCAAAAATTTAAGAAATACACATTTAGTTTCAGCTAGATTCACGTCTTCCCGGATTTGACTACCGACTTTGATATTTTCCCGGATTGAATCACTCACAGTGTGACGGGTGCTGTTAACAGAGCAGGACATGCCCTTCCGGAGCACCTAATGTCACTCTCAGTTTCACTGGAGTTCACACTGTGAGTGCCTTTGTTCTGAATGTTTTGGTTTCTGGTTCTGTGCTTTGTGTCTGTCTGGCGTCATTGTTTTTGTGTCTAACGTCATTGTTTTCTGTGTTCTCGTTTTTGCCCTGTCTTTTGACTTCGATTTTTGTGAATTTCACCCCTTTGTTCCTTCGGTATTCTACTGCCGTTGTTTGTTAGTATCATATGATTTGAAATCAGATATTAATTTTTTCGGTAACGAGAAAATGAAACCATAAAAATCTATTTCTTTATAAATTTTAAGCCGCGTTTAAGATGAATAAATTGAAAATTTTGCTGCAAATATTTACAAAATGTTTTACAAAGTAAATGAGTGTTTCCTAAATTTATTTTATTTTATTAATAATCCAGTTCTTATCTAATTATCGTATTGCTGTCAAAACTAATTAAATAATATTATATCACGATGGTAAACCTAAGATATGAAAGCTGATACCACATGTATGAAATTCTGACTTATAGTACAAACAAAGATTAAAAGTTTGAATTTTGTAGAAAGACAGTGGGTATTAATTGGGGTGGGGGTGGGGGGTTATACCAACATAAATCTTTGGACTGTCGAAAATAAACTTTTAAAACGAATAAAGACAGTTGTCGAAAAAGTTTTCTCGGTCAAAAATGTCTGTTCAAACTATCAAAGTTTTTTGGTTGGCGGTAAAAGAAAAGGCGTTATATTTGATTCAATTTCTTCTTGTACGTTTTCTGTACATACTTCGCTAGTTTTGCATGCGTGTCAATTTTTGAAAATTGCCATGGGGTTTTTGCTGCATGTCAAATAAGGAAACTCCTTAAAACTTGGCTATAGGGGGTCTTATGGTATGCTTTTGTTGCTTATACATTACATTATGTCATTACATTCAATTCTTCCTTAGTGGTTTAATTGTTTTCAAGTGTCTTTTATTTGGAATTTCAACTTTTGATTTTCCTTCAAAAACCCACAGAAAGTGGGAAGGTTGGCAGGCCTGGTTTTGCAGTGCAATTCTGTCAAGTTGGCTTGATTTAGGGGAGCTTGTTTGTTTTAGTTTATTGTAGCTATAATATTAAATTAACATCATTTTACCGATATTACATGTAATGCCCGGGTAACTGAAGATCTGAATGTTTGAAGGGATCGTGTACCATTCATGGATGCAGCATTTCATTGAGGTATAGCTTGCATAATTTTAAGAGTTAGTCCAGTCTTAAAATCAAAAGACACTAGTGTGCGAGTCACTGTGCCTAACTATCAAAATCAACCCGTTTTAAAGCTGCATCTTATCGTAGAGTCAGTTTGGATATCATATCTCTGACTACACCCGATGGTGCATTTTCTAAAGAATTTGTTCCTTCCGCTTCTTGATCTGTAAAGTAACTATAGGTTGTGAAGAAAAATGGTCGACTACATCAAATAATATTTTTGATTGGAAAAATATACACTGTATGGCCTTTAAAACACCAAAAGTTCTAAATTGCAGTTGCAATACAGAATTATTCATAGAATTCTTGGTACAAATAAATTTCTATTCAAAATTAAATTGAAGGAAATAGACAAATGTACTTTTTGTAATGAAGCAACTGAAGATATTCAGCACATTTTTTGGTCATGTCCAAATATTTCAAAATTATGGGAAGAACTGAACATATGGATTTTTAGTCAAACATCAATTGAGCTCCCCCTTGATTTAGAGTTTGTATTATTTGGATATAGGGAAAGAAATACTTTAAATAATAAAAGGAATCTCATTTTGTTGCTGTCAAAATTTTACATATATAGAACCAAACTCAATGTGACAAATCATTATCCTAAAATAATCCTGAATCATTATCCTAAACTCCTCACAGGAAGGGATCTTGGTGGAAGCTGTATACTGAGGGTACATAACTTACTTTTGTCAGTTGGTAATGGGTCTGGAGCTGGCATGTCAGTTAACTGCTAGTAGTCTCTTGTGATTTCATGTTTATGTCCGTATATTTAGTTCTTTCAGTTCCATTTTTCACAACTGACTCAGTCCTGTTGCCAACTGAATTTTACTGTTGTTACGATTGTTTTTTATTTTATCACATTGGCTGTAGGGGGAAGGTTTGGGCCCAATAAAACTAGTTTAACCCCGCCGCAGCAGGTTTGCGCCTGTCCTAAGTCAGGAAATTTATTAAGCCTTTGTGTGTCTTGTCTTTTTTTTCTAGTTAGTTTACTTTATGTCTATACTTGATTACTCTTTATTCAGGGGCCGACTCCGACCTACCGTTGGGTGTGGGGTTTTCTCATCGTTCATTGAAGATCTTATGGTGGCTTTGAGTTGTTATTACTCCCCTTTGGGTCGTCTCTTTGACACATTCCCCCTTTCCCTTCTTTTTTCAATGTGACAAATGTAAGCATCATAGCACTTAAGAATTATCTTAAAGAGAATCTGCAACTAGAAAAATATTTATATTTTAAGAATAACTCGGATGACAAAGCAAACATATGCTGGAACCCCTGGCTCCCTTTACTAGATTAATATTCCTATATGCACTGTATTTCCTTTAAAACTGCAAATATTCTTATTAATTCTGTAAATACTCTTTAACTTTTTATAATTATTTGTTTAAAATCCAATCCACATACCTTTCATAATTTTTAATTTTTAATAATCTATTTTATAGTACTAGTTTCTTTCAAATATGGTTATCAGCTATCATTTATAATTAATCAATTTATGTTTATAACCGCCTATTACTATATATGTTATTATCCTGAATATTATGCTTATCATGATATGTTTTGCCAATAAACAATTTAATTATAAAAAAATAAAAATAGTCAAGATGAAGATGTTCCTACAAGTTGTGCAGTGTTTACTTAGGATATACTAGTTATGGCCATAATCCGATACATTACATCAAGCAAAATACACGCGCGAATCTGTAGAGGCCTTTGCCCCTCAAACCGCAAAAAAAGAAAAAAAAATAGTCGAGTAAAATCCGTTTTTTACCCAAATTTGTTGACAATTTTCGCGACTCGCTGTGTTCGGTAATTATCTTCACTTTCGCCCATCTCAATTCAAATCCTTGATCCGCCACTTGAAAGACATTATTTGATTTAATAGACGAAACTGTTTATCAAGTTTTAGATTAAACTTATTTTATTATTAAATACTTTTAACAAATGGATTGGTTACAACCCATTTCTTTCCATACAGTATACAATTGCACACGTCAGAAAACAATATTTACAGTAATGTTTCTAAATATTGCAATATATACTTTAATCTTGGAATAAATTACAATGCATTTATTGATATAGAGAAAAGAGGAAACAGAAGGGGGACACTTTTGTGATCATCTTGTGAAACAGATAGAGATATACAGACATTTTGTCGTTTAGACAGTATTTCACTTCAAAAAAAGTAACGTTTCTATTTTAATTCCCGTAAACTTTTTATTTTCCACATAATTTGGTACGATTTAAAGCGGACATTCTAAGAAGAATCTTCAATAACATGTCCACATAATTGACATTTTCAAGTTTATAAGAAGTTACCATAGTTAATTTTGAACTTAGATTTACTGTCGCGGCGGTGTTTATTTTTTGTCGATATCAAAAGTTTTATTTAAATTAATTTATCACTTCCGATTGAATGTTGCTGAAAAAAAAAGTGAAGCTGTCAAATATATCTAACCATGGACTTGATCCAACTTTCTTATTAAAGTAATGTTAGATGAAATAGCTCCTATAGAAACTCCCAAAAAACCTCCATGGCTGAACCCAAAACCAACATTTAATTTTGAACTACGCAAACACAAAAAGGATGATACCAATCATCTGGTTATCCAGCAGGACTTTGCAAGAATTAAATCTGAACATCCTGAATACTTGCAAATTTACACAGATGGCTCTAAGGATGGAGACAGAGTGGCTTCTGCAGCCGTTTTTGGAGATCGTGCAGCAACTCTCCGATTACCATCCTCTAGTTCCATATTTACTGCCGAAGCTAACGCTATTTACTCAGCACTTAAATTTGTAGCTTTATCGCAATCAAATAAATTCATGATCTGTTCCGATTCACTTTCTTGCCTATTGGCAATTGAAAGTCGAAAAACAAAACACCCAATTATTTTGAAAATAGCCGAATTCTACAAATCACTTGTAGCATTAGGCAAAGAAGTCATTTATGTTTGGATCCCTAGTCATGTGGGGATCTATGGAAACACAGTTGCTGATCAGGAAGCCAAGGATGCACTAGATGATGAGATGGCGGATTGTCCAGTACCATACACTGACATGAAGCCTTTAATTGTTAAATACATTTTAAAGTTATGGCAGGCCAAATGGGATCTGCAAATGAATAATAAACTGCATGGAATACAGTCAGACGTCGGTAAACAAATTGGTTCCTGTGGTAAAAACCGTAGAGAACAGGTAGTGTTGACCAGATGTCGTATTGGACATACTAGAACAACACATAGTTTTATCCTCAACAGTGATGATCGACCTGAATGTATTCCATGCAATTGTCCTTATACAATTCAACATGTTTTAATTGAATGTGTAGATGTTGCCGATATCAGGCGTGATTTTTATTCTGCTGATTGTCTTAAAGACCTATTTACAAACGTCGCTGGCGACAAAATCGTTCAATTTTTAAAAGCAATCAATTTATTTAGTAAGATTTAAATAGATCAATTTTAAACAAGTTTCTAATTTCTAATATTGTTATTGTTAAACCAAAAATTTAATAATATGTTTTTTAACATTTTACACATTTGTTTTTACTTGTATAAAGCTATATGGTTTTATATTAATATTTTATGTATTTATTAGAATTTTTCAATAAACCCAACAGTTCTCGCCACAATATAGCTGAAATATTGCTGAAGTTGGCGTAAAACATCAATCAATCAATCAATCAATAATTACCGCTTTATTTTATAGATACAACAGCTACAGATAAGATGTTTGTTTATCATGTGTTATCTCATTCATTTACTGACACCCTATTGTAAAAGATTATATTTTGGAACCAGCACTGTTGATTAAAAGTAATATGTTTGGATTGTCTCCCTTGGAAATGTCCATAATTCTTCCACATGAGAACAACCTTTTTGTTGCTTGTATTGTTGTTCTCTTGAAGTCACCATGAGGCCAACAACAATGAGGTGTGCTCATACATAAAAGTAAGTTCAAGACGGCCTTTAGCAACGGTTTGAGTGGAATTTATCAAGCAACGTTACATTCATGTATATTCTCTTCACATTACTGAGTTGCTAACTAAATAGAGAAGTTACCGTAAATTTAATTATTGCAGATGAACGATTCAACCCGCGATGCAATAACTTTTGCCTTTTCTCTGTAAATCAAATAAAAAAAAAATGGAAGACCAAAAGCCCAAAGATGAATAAAACATCTCTAAAATGTTTATTAAATTAAGATTGTAAAACAAGTAGACTTATATGCAAACTCACGATTGTTCAAATATTTTCCCCATTATTTCGACACTAATTTTTTTTACAGATTTTGACTATGTTCTTACAGTTTATGAAATTTTACCAAAACAATCTGCACAAAGTAACCAAACTTCAATACTATCCCATGTGAGCATTTCTGAATCTACGTCATCTATCATGTAACAAAATTGTAAGAGTACAAGTATAAAATAAAAATGTTTAATTATTCTTTTTTATTGATTTCAAAAAATGTTTCTTTAAGCTAAATGTTGAAAATGAAACACTTGTTAATTTATGGAAGATAATGGGAGAGATTTATTTGCATTACGCAACTTTTGTGAGTGGTTGCACATTTTCTATTCTTATATTTTCTCTTATATAAACATGCAAAGTTAAAAATCATCTAAATACTTGGGTTATTGGATGTGGTTTGTTTCCATTGATTTATTCACTTTTTTACCTTTTCGGGGCCATTTAGGGCTTACTATATGGTGTGAGGTTCCCCACTGTGTTGAAGACCATGTGGTGACCCCTAGATGTTTTTTTTTGTCTTTTAACCTGGATATGGGATGTTGTCTCCTTGACATTTACCCAATTTCCTTTCTTTTTCATATCTAAACTATACTCAAAATCACAACCTGTCAAAAAATTTTGACACGCATGGAGCAAATCATGCTTACCCTTCCGGGTCACCCGATGATACCTAAGTTTTTGTAGGGGTTCACACTGCTAGTGCTCAAGTTTTATTGCGTTCTTATTCAGTTTTTTGTCTTTGTAATGCTGTCTCAATTCGTGTTGGATATAAATTGCCGTAGTATTGGATTTTTTATTTTGGAATCCGCCTTTCCTAAATTTCCTTCTGTATTCGTCTTATTATTTCTTAAAACTGTTTCTCAAGTACAAAATGTACACACTAGTCATTCGGCTAATCGGGTGAATTGTCCGTTAATTTTGTTTTATATGTGGCTTCAAAGATGATGGGTCCGTTAAATGGAGTAGGCTACGGGTCAGTTGAGAGTAAATTTCGATTTTTGCCTTGAAATTTTGTGGTAAATTCCATTTTAATGTTACAAATAATCGTAATCTCACAAAAATGCGTTTATCTACCAGTGCGATTACCATTACGCTAGCGTACACTGTCTCTGTTTTTAACATGCCATTCAAAATATTGTCAGAAAATTCAAAAGGCGATAGTGTACCCTAGTACAATTTTCATGACAAATTTTGCAACTATCAATCAGAAAAAGATATTTGTTTGGGAAAAAAAGTTTGTTTTTGTACTAAATACAATATCTAACTTAGAATTACATGTACTAAACGATAGACATTCAAGTATTCATTATGCATTTTAAAGGATTTAAATTGGTTATTACAAATTTTTTGTCCATTAATGAGTTGGTTACAATATAAAAGACAGTTAATGAGTTTTAGCCGGCAATACTTTACTGTTTAAAGAGTGATAAACAGCCTTTTGCGTATCTTTCCGTTTCTTCAAACAATTGGTCAATAACTGATAAACGGGACAATCTGCAAAAAAGCAATGTACGAAAATTTACGATTGATAATAGACTGTTATAGACCAATCTACTCGGGCTTGTAAGGGGTTACTAGCTAAGGATGGTGTCTTTATTTGTTTTGATTTCCGTTTGTTGCGAAGTTTTATGTACATGTAATATTTTTCCAGAGTTTGTGATTAATTATAATTATAAATCGAAAGTTCTCGTAATTTTGTTAACGATAACATAGTCAAGCATTGTACCTTAAATCATGATAATTCTAAATTTTAAGTTTTACCGTGGACTGTAACTGCATCAGAATACCCGACATATAATACAATGCTTATATCGCGTATTTGCTACCTCACTAGAGACGACATTTTAAAGCATGATTCCATTACGACTTGCCTTTCAGAAGATTGTTTACAGTACAGGGAAAGTACAATAAGTATTTATTGAACAAGTAATTATCTACAAACAAAACATTGACATTGTCAGCTGAGTGTACTTAATAAATGTTGAAATTAAAATATAGCAGGAAACATAAACTTTGTAGATTTTTCAGGACTTTTTATTTAGAAAAACTGTTTTCAGCAAATCATTTGTACACATTTTGAAAGTAACATACTTAGACCAAAATTAGACCATATAACACCTCCTTCAATCGACTTTTAACTAAACTTAGTCACAATATCCCTTAGACAGCTCCCTTCAAAATGATACCTGGCAAATCAGCAACTCATCCAAGATAACCACCTATGTGACCAAAGTTTAGCACTGGCCTCTATGGAAAACACCTGCAAGAATGTTATCACATATAACAGATCCAGTTGCAATCAAACAGTTACAAAGATCTTAAGATTGTATTTAACAATTATAAATCAAAACAAGTGACTACCCAATGATTTACAGTTGTGATATAGTTTGGGGTTTACAAGTTAGATATTTTCTGTGTGTTGAGAGTCTTTAAAATAAAAAGATTAATTGATTTATTAGTGTTTAACGCCAACTTCAGCAATATTTCAGCTATATCGTGGCGTGAACGGTTGATGATATTATGAATATATAACTAAAACAGTCATATAAAACGTATGGCTATATACAGATAAAACAACTTTTAAAAGATAAAATCGTACGATAAACAATTTAAGATAAGTAGATCAGATTTAATGAAATTTAAAACTTGGATAATATAAACTTATATTTAAGTATACAAATTTACAGGCACTTGCCAATCCGGCACCTCATCATCTAATGCATCCTTTGGCTCTTGGTCGCCAACTGTGTTTCCATAGATCCCTACATGACTAGGGATCCAAGTATAAATGACTTCTCTGCCTATACCAACAAGTGACTTATAGAACTCAACGACCTTAAGATTAACTGGGTGTTTTGTCAATAGGCATGATAGAGAATCAGAACAAATCAAGAACTTACTTTTTCGCGATGAAGCAACAAATTTGAGTTCTAAGTAAATAGCGTTGGTTTCAGCAGTAAATATGGAACTTGAGGATGGGAGTCGGAGAGTTGATGCTCGGTCTCCGAAGACAGATGCACAGGCCATCCTGTCTTCATCCTTAGATCCATCTGTGTATATTGGCAAGTATTCGGGGTGTTCAGATTTAATTCTTGCAAACTCCTGCTGGGTAACCAGAGGATTAGTGTCATATTTTTTTATATTCTCGTAGTTCGAAATTAAATGCTGGTTTTGGGTTTAGCCATGGAGGCTTTTTTGGAGTTTGAATTGAAGCTATTTCGTCCAATTGTACATTGGCAGATTCCAAGTGCGGTTGGATACGAAGTCCAAAAGGTTTAATAACATTCGGCCGTTTACCATATACTGTCTTGTGAAGTGGTTTGAAAACACAGTTGTGAGCAGGATTTGAAGGATATGCTTTTAGCTTAGAAGCGTATTGTAATCCAAGTTTGAGACGTCTGTCCTCTAGGGATGGTTCATTAGCCTCAACATAGAGACTCTCCACCAGAGAAGTTCTGAACGCACCCAAGGACGGACGTAAACCTTGGTGATGAATTGTATCTAATAATTTAATGTATGATTTACGGGCAGAGCCGTAAACAAAACATCCATAATCTAACTTTGATCGAATCAACGATCGATATAAATTTAATAAAACAGTGCTCTCCGCACCCAAGTCAGTACTCAACACAACTTTTAAAATATCTAATGCCTTGAGGCATTTATTCTTTAGCATTTTGATGTTGGGAAGAAAGGAAATTTTACTGTCAAAGATTAAGCCAAGGAATTTGGCTTCTTTTACAATAGAAATAGGGTTATTATGCAATTTTAGCTCTGGATCTGCGTGCAGTTTCCGTTTACAACAGAAATGCATTCCAACTGTTTTAAAGCTTGAGAACTTAAAACCGTTCTCTTCGCCCCATTTTTCAATTCTGTTCTAACAGAGCTGCGATTGTCTCTCTATGTTATTTATGTGTTTACCACTATAACATATCATGAAGTCATCTACATACAGTGATCCATCTATGTTACTTTTGATTTTAATACTAAACAATGTAACAGAGAGGATGCTTCCCTGCGGAACACCCATCTCCTGTTCAAAAGGATCAGACAGCGTAGAGTTTACTCTGACATTAAATTCCTGGTCTTTAAGAAAGTTTTCAATGACAATTGGCAAACTTCCTCTCAACCCCATATCAAAAAGATCCTTTAAAATACCATATTTCCATGTTGTATCATATGCTTTTTCAATATCGAAACAGACAGACACAACATGTGTAAAATAAAAAGAAATGGATGTATTCGACTGTTTCAACAAGATGCTTTAAAGTTTATTTCGAATGTGACTTTGAGCTTTTTTAATTTGTGGACTTCTAAAATCAAAATAACAACTAGATTTGCAACTGCAAGCAACAGCCGATGTCGCCCCTAAATTCAATAATCCCATTTCTTTCGCAGTGTCAAAATCGACCTAGAAATCAATAAAATTTTGACGTATTTTGCGACCATCTTGGAAATGTCAGCCATTTTGATTTTTTTTGCATTGCATCTTGTCCCCAATGTCAAAATCTTCCTCCAAATCAATCGGAACAACTTGAAAATTTATTGTGTATTTTGGTGGCCATCTTGGAAATAATAGACATTTAGCGTTTAAGAAAATATCTTGCTTGAAATTCTTTCTCAACCTCTTACAGGTAATGCTGGCGAAGAGAAGACGGAAATACAAATTATAAATGTTAAGTATTTTTACTTTTTATCAATACCATTTACCTATATTTGGCGCAAATGCAAAGTTTTATTTTGGCGAAAATAAAGTACAGTTTATATCGCAAATGAAATAATTTTTTTTTGGTGCAAATAAAATACTAATTGGCGCAAATGCAATGCACCGAAACAAAGTAAACATAGTGCAACGTAAATGGGATCTCACTTCGATAGATTTTTTAAAATTTATTTTAAGAGCTTTCATAACAAGTGCAGTCACATCAAATGTACACATATTATGTTGTTTTCTCTAATTTTTAGCAAATTTAAACACCTCCTGATCGATTAGTTATGAAAACAATAAACAATACGTGTTATAATTTTTTCTTAGTTGGCGATTGGTCAATCATGTAAATTGCTAGAAATAGTGCATCAGAATGTTGATGAAATTAACACCTGCATGATTGTTTAGCAAAATCATTTTTATGACTAAGAATGCTCAATTAACTGGTAATATAACATTTTATTTAAAAATATTCCACTCCACATCAATTTTAATTAATGGCGCAATGATTCACATAGCAACGGTAGAAGCAACAAAATTGCGGCATATTTAAGAATGGGGACCACGGAGACCACTTTACTTCAAATAAATTCAGTAATTAAAAAAAAGATCTCTAACATTGTTTTCCAGTTAATTACAATAATTTCTCATATCCCGATGGTTCACATTTTAAATTTCTCGGTAAATCTCGAACTTTAAAATGTGAAAAATTTAACTATCTAGATTTGAGAAATATACGTAATAAACTGGAAACAATATTAGAGACTATATATATATATATCTCCGTGGGTTGCCAGAGTAATAGGTGAAAGTTCGTATGAACCCCCCCCCCCCCCTTTTTGTATTGAACGTATTGATTGTAAACTTCTATAGCTAAGATAGACTCATGCACATTATATATGAACTTTGTATCCCATTTTCTATATGTTCTTACTTGATATAGTGTTTAAAATAGGTTGTTTCATCCCTTAGTGCCAGCGTTTGACATTTAGGCCAAAATGTTAAATCCCGATTGTATTTTACTGGCAATCCATCGGAACAAAATATCATTATTACTGCAGGAAGCATATATAATTCATTGATGGAACTCATATATACTTATTTAAATAAGTTGCATGCTATGAATATTCCATTTTAAATGAGTTTGAATCGACAACTGTTCTGTCATAATTTATGTTTATTTTCCAGTTTATATCCTCATGTGTATGATTATGAATGGGAAAAACTATTGTTTTGGTAAAGTTCAAAATAATTGGTAATTGCCACTTCCGCTGGAGGTAAAGTCATTGTTAGTTTAGGTAAAATACGTAAACCAATCGGGAAATTTGGTAAACGAGAGTATAAAAAGCGGCGAAATTCGAAATCGTGGTTAGTTGTCCCCTTCCCGGGGAACCTGCTGATCATTCCAGAACGATATTAATAAAGCCAAGTACCAAACCAGTGAGTAAAGCCGAAAATACCACTGCTAGATGAAACTAGTACTAAACCAGAAAGTCCTTTCCTTGGTTGACATTGATGAAAACATGGACAATTCCATGTCCGTTTACATTCTTTGGTTTAATGCCAATGGGTTTTTCCATAATTCTCCAATAGTAGGCTACATGTTTCCATGGTAACCCTTTTAAATTTTGGCAATACTGTTATGTATTATTCCAAATTGTAAATGCCGTTTTTCTAGTATATTATCAGTAACTTTTTAAAGTACTATTTCAAAATCATATTGCCTTTTTTTTTGGCAAAGTAAACATTACTTTGTCTGTTTCCGAACTTCCAACTTATTTTTGCCATTGAAGAATTTTATTTGGCATTTTTGTCAATTTTTCTATTAAGTCACTCACGTTATTCACTGAAGTGTCACCAGTTATATTTCATGTACATTGAATTTATAGCCATGATTATGTAAATAGTGTTTTAGTTAATTATTGTTCACAACGCTTGATTTGTTATGATATCATTTAATAATAATAATATTGAAATGGTAAGACTTAGTTTCTTGTGAATGTGAAGAATAAAACAAGAGAGTAACATACAGAAAAACAAACACTCTAAGAGGCCAAAACTATTTCCCCCTTTACATCCCTTCCTGTACAAAATAGCCAGCCAGACCAGAGAGCCCGAGTAATATTTCAAACCGACCCAAAGTGAACCATGTCATGCCAGTTCGATGCTACCATAAAAGGACTACCCGCCCCCTACCTCGCAAGTTCACACTCACATAACCAAAAAACAAAAAAAAATACTAAGCTTTAGCCGCTCGGCTTACATTACAATTTGGGGCAGCGTCGGCACGAACTTTACGATTTTATGAATCGGTATTTAAATAAAGTAAAATAAAATTAATAAATAAAATTAAATACCTAATAATTCCTGTTTGATAAATTTAAATGCAGTATGAAAATTTAGAAAGAAATGGATGAAACAGAAATTTTAGATACTCCAGACCAGGAGTTGGTTGCCCAGGGTAGACCGACGCTCACCCGAGCTCAGTCCTCCGACAAATTCCGTTATCTGATCCCAACGGAGAATTTGGTATAAGAGTGGCGCCTCTTCGACCCATGAGAGTGCTTATAGGAACGATGATATTCTAACCGACATACGGCCGATTATTCATTGTCAAGGAAAGTCGAAGTCGCCGATGAAAGATATCCGGAGAAGTATTTAAATGGGGAAGTGGTCGCGCATTGCGATGCAGCACTTGGGGCAAAAGAACGTGTGGTTTCCCACCCTTCTACAGATCTTGCAAGGTACATAAGATGATGCGGATGTTGACGGCCAGGTTTTTGCGGAAGGATGAGAAAGCATGCGTGCTCAGGAAGATCAAGGGGTCCCGCAGTTGCCGTCCGGCCCTGGTGTTTCTCACAGTACTAGATACTAGTAAACGTGAGGGCAACGAGTCAGGTAATTCCTACGATTTTCAGTGGCGTCGGGATTTCAGATCTGGCGGTAATTCACGCAGGATTGATCACACTCCTGGTTTTCCTCGAGTAGATCAACCCAACCAACGGGAGACAAGACGAGAAATTCCGTCTTTTCATTTACCGGAACCCCAAACAGTTCGTGATATTTAAGTCAATTAACCTGCATTGTATGACGTTTAAGAACAAATCCAAGAGCTAGGACAAGATTTAAAACGCCTTGTAAGATTAGCGTATCCATCGGCACAACTAGAGGTGCGAGAACAGTGGGCGCGTGATAGTTTTGTGGACTCGTTAAATGATTCGGAAATCAAATGGGCAGTAATTCAATCCAAATCCATAATCATTGATGACGCTATTGCAGTTGCGCTTCAGTATGAAACTTTCGCAGTCAGAAGAAACGAAGAGGTCGAATGACACAAACAAGTCAGTTTTGCCCACTTTTGGTAATAGATCGTTTTTGTCTAGTCTTATAAATGATATGGTAAATATGTTGTGAAAAATAGAAATTGAAGACCCCCCAAAAACTTGCATTAAATTAAATGTTTCTTTTGTAAGGGCTTCGCTCACACACAAATAAATTTTCAGAAGTTTAAGTATAGAAATTCTGGTGGTAATGATTCAAATTATCGCAAATGCAGGAGTTGGGGAGTCCACAAATTAGCCGAAACCGTGGTCCATGTTTCACCTGGAAGTAGGCATATTAGTGGGAATTCTGGACCAAGCATTAAAGATAATTTGTATTTTAGGTAAAATCCTAACGATAGTTTGTATTTGGTTGTTGCCATTCATGGAATTAGTGTTACTGTTTATTGAATACAGGATCGACTTTGTCCATTTTGAATCCCTCCAAATATAATACTCTGCCTGACAAAGTTAGACCAGAGTTACCTGATAGGTGTGGCACATTATGACAGATGGAGGACGTGTTGTACTTTTGGGAGCTGCTATTTTTTCCAGTGCAGCTAGCAAAGAGAACTGTTTATCACCGTCTGGTTGTTGCAGACGTTGATGTCCCAATGATTATTTGATATGATGTTTTAAAGAAGAATAATTGTGGTTTAGATGTAGGACAAGGGGTCTTTCACTTTGAGGAGCTTGTACTGTCATGTCAAGAAGAGAGCAGTATGTGCTCATTTTTAATATTTCAGCTACCAGCGATGTGGTGATAGCCCTACCAGTGCGATTATTATTCCAGGTGGTATCAGGAGTCCCTAATAAAGTTAGTGATACTTAACCTGTAAATCAATGTTAACTTATAATTGTAGCCTAGTAGCTAAGTCATTTGTGATCCCAGCTTCCTCATGACTACCAGTTAGGCTTATTCACCTTTCAGACCAACCAGACAAGGTGCGTAGCCAAACTTCCAGTGTGAATTACTTGATCCCCAAGATTTCCCAGAGGTTATCGATCCACCTTGCCGAAATAGCGAGGCCGTTTTCGGAGTTACCAACACCAGTGAAGTCATGGCCCAACCCCAACATTTACAAGAACATTTTGAGTCATCTAAAATTAATTTGAGCCAGTTGGAGCAAAAAGAAGCTCCTAAATCTTTTATCGAAATACCAGTCTGTTTCTTCAAAATCTAAATCTGTTATAGGAAAGACAGATATTGTAAAACACATGATAGATACAGGGAACGCAGCTCCAGTAAAAATGCAGCCCAGGCGTTTGCCTGGATTTTATCTGCACTAAAGTTGTCGAAATGCGCAAAATGCACAGTTACTTCTGTATTGTGTTATTTGTTAACACTGGGTCGATGCCTCTGCTGTTGGACTGTTAGTCCCCGAGGGCATTCACCAGCACAGTAGCCAGTACTTCGATGCTGGACCAAAAACCGATTTTAGTTGGGAAATTCCAATATCTAAATTTTAGAAAATTTGTTTCAAACTAAGGAGTATCTCCCTCTTGCGTAGCTCTGTCCTTAGGTGATTTTGGCTTTTCTCTTTAGAACATATTAATTATTTGTTCTCTATCTGTTTTCACATTGATTTGGTTTATTGTTCTCTATCAGTTTTTACACTTATTTCGGTTAATGGACTTCCAAATGTTTAGATTTTAACTGCATTGAAGTTGTCGAAATGTGCATATGCAGAAACAAAATTCACAGTAACTTCGGTATTTTGTTTTTTATTAAAATGAGATGAGGCAAGGAAAGAAATACAAAAACTTTTACATGAGGGGATAATTGAGCCCTAAAATGGTCCATGGGCTTCTCGATTTGTGCTAGTAAAGAAAAAGGACTTTACTACCCGGATTTGTGTCGATTATCGGAAGTTAAATTCCCTGACAAAGAAGGATTCATACCTTTTACCTTCACTCAAGACTCTTAAGATACTCTTTCTTGGTCCAAATGGTTTAGTAGTTTGGACTTTTGGATATTATCAGGTCCAAATGGACCCTGCTGATGGAGAGAAGACAGCTTTTACTAGTTGTAAGGGTTATACCAATTCCGAGTTAAAAGCTTTGGTCTAAAAAATGCAGTACCCACTTTTGAACGATTAATGGAGTAATTGCTCAAGGGGCTCCATTGGAAAACCTGTATTTTAAATATAGTTGATATACTAAGTAACTTGTTTTTCAGCAGATTTTGACTCTTATATTCAAAGATTACATGCTATTTTAAAAAGACTTTCCAAAGCTGGTCTTAAGGTATCCCGAAGAAGTGTTAGTTTTTCCAGAAAAAAGTTTAATTTTTGGGCCATGTTATTTCCAAAGAAGAGGTATCCACGGATCCCGCTAAAGTTGAATGTGTCCATAACTGGCCCCAATTGAAGACAATCCATGGATAAAATCTTCCTCGGTATGTGTTCATATTACCGTCATTTATTATTTATTTATTTATTATTTATTTATTATTTATCAAATCAATTTCTGATATTGCAAGGCCCTTAAACAAGTTAACCAAAAAAGGAGTGATATTTTGTTTGACAGATGAATATTCGTTTCAGACATTCTTCTTAGTTTACTTTATAGGAATCTAGGATGGTGTTTATATCGCTGAACTTAATTACTCTTTATTTAGGAGCCGACGCCGACCTGCCGTTTGGTGTGGGGTTTCCTCGCCGTTCATTGAAGGCCTTATGGTGGCTTTGAGTTGTTATTACTCCCATTTTGGTCGTTGTCTCTTTGACACATTCCCCGTTTTCCTTACTTTTTTTCTATTAAAAGAAAAGATAACTCACTCCCCTATATTAGCGTATCCAAGTTTATACTTACCATTTATACTGGACACAGATGCCATTGGATATGGACTAGGTGATGTCTTCCCCCAAATCCAAGACGGTTTTGAAAGACCAATAGCTTATTTCAGAAAAAAAAAACTCAAGAAAATTGAACGAAATTATTGCGTTACCCACAGAGAGCTGAGCTTCTCGCGTATAAAACATTTCCACCATTATTTGTATGGGACGATTTTTAAAGTAACGTCTGGTCATGCGGCGCCAAGTTGGCTTCGCAGGTTTAAAAATCCAGAGTGTCAGATTGCCAGACGGCTTGAAGTCTCGGAGACTTACAACTTCACCATAAACACCGACCAGGTAGACTGCATGGAATTACAGATGGTTTGTCCCGATAGTGCGCTCCAAGCAGCCATTGCAGCCGACAAGAGGAAAGGGAGAGCAAATCCCTAAGTGAAATTTCTATGGTGGCCAAAATAACCAATAATCCAAAGAGTGTAGACCTCAAACGAACCCTATCAAGTGATTGCTAGCTTCAACCTAAAACCAATGAGGAGATGAGGGAGGCTCAAATAAAAGACCACGACGTAACGAAAATCATAGACGCGTTAGAATCGATGTCCGGGATGCCAAAGTGGTCAGACATCTCGCATCATAGCCCCGAGGGAACCCCGGGATATAAAGGAATAGGACCCAGTATTCCAGGCTGCGGGGTTCAACTCCTTTAAAACTGGATGTCCGTGGTTGTGCGGGATAATACACAACCCATCTATCGGATGGAATGTAAACTCAGGTCCACGTGGTGGGAGAAATGCCACGCTTCCTGCACGTTAAAGAACCCTTGTAGCAAGCTCTATTTTTAGTGGTCTGTAGGTGACTGGCTACAAGGCTTAATTCCCCGCCCTTTCGATATCATCCTACTTTTCCAGTGGCAGTCAGGATTTCAAGTCCCATGACCCTTTCCATACCCCAAAGTGATAATTTATTAACAAACTGTTCTCGTATTGATATAGCTGAAATATTGCTCAGTAGACATTAAACAATATTCAATCAATCAATCTCACATCATAACCATAATGTAAAATCATTGTTTGCAAAATTTGACCAGTTGGAAAATGGGTTACTACCATATAGACATTTCCTAGATTCACCTTAAGACAAAAAATATTAACAAATTGATTATACCCAAACTATGGTGCACCGAAGTATGTTATATGTTACACAACGAACCAGTGTCTGGGCATAAAGGTGTCAATTGAACGCGAGCCCATCTCCAAAATCGTGTCTATTGGCACAGAATTTTCTTTGATGTTGATTTATGTTGTTGCAAGTGTACTGTTTGCCAATCCCGGCGGCAGCTACCAATGAAGGCGAAGGGAAATTTCGGGCAGTATGCCGTATGCCGTAGGCGTGCCCATGGAAAGGGTAGCAATGGATATTTTGGGACCATTAACAAAGTTAAGAAGGGAGAACAAATATATTTAAGTGGTGACTGACTTTTTCACCGGATGGGTTGAGGCTCATCCAATTCCAAACATAGAATCAATTACAATAGCCCAAGTTTTACAGAGGAATCTATATCCAGATATGGGTTGCTCAGACAGGTACACACGGGCCGCGAAACTCAGTGTACCAGCTTACTTTTTAATGAAATTTGTAAAGTATTTAAAATTGATAAAACAAAACTACGGCCTGTCACCCGCAAAGCGATGGCCTGGTAGAACGATTTAATCGTACATTAGAAGATATATTAAGGAAAGGCGTGTAGCGCCCGGCCAAAAGAATTGGGACGAAACCTTGTCATTGGTTATGCGAGCATATAATTTTTCCAAGCACGAAAGTCTTAAGTTTACCCCATATAGGATACTTTTGAGGCATGAAGTTAACCATTCTGTTAATCTGCTAAATGGGTTTTGTCCTGATGAAAAGCCAAGTACACATTTACAATATGTATCATTTTCTTCGCGAGAGATTCATAAAGTTGAGTGAGAAAAATGAGTGTTATGCGCTAACTCCAAAAGAGACGTTACGATCTTAAGGTACACATTACCCAATATGCCATTCGTTCTCTGGTGTGGCCAAGATTGATTATTGTTTAACGTCTACTCAGCAATATTTCAGCTATATCAAGACAAGAAAAAGTTTTTTAATAAATAATCACTTTGGGGTATGGAAAGGGTCGTGGGACGGGAAATTCTGACTGCCACTGGAAAAGTAGGGTGAAGTCGTCAAGGGCGGGGAATTGAGCCTTGTAGCCGATCACCTACGGACCACCCCAAAAAGAGCTTGCTACAAGGGTTTTTTAACGTGCAGGAAGAGTGGCATTTCTTCCAACACGTGGACCTGAGTTTACATCCCATCCGAAACATGGGTTGTGTATTTATTAATCCCGCACAACCACGGAATGGGTCCTATTTCTATATCCCGGGACCAACGGGGTCAGCCTCCGTTTAGGAGGGGTCACACCCCGCAAGCCGGAGAAACTAGGTCCTATTTCTATATCCCGGGATTCCCTCGGGGTCCTCTGTTAGGAAGACTCATACTCCAAGCTCAGAGGATGCTGCCGGCCTATTCATAAGCCGGGACCGCGCACGGCGGACCCTACCAAGAAAAAGGGAATATCCCAAAAATTGATACTCCTATAAGGCCCATACCAAGTTACAAGAGTTTTATCTGACCTAAAATACGAAATAAAACAAAGTAAATATTCAAAACCAATAGTTTTGCACCATGACCGAATGAAACCATACCATGGAGAGGTGAAGGGAAACTAACCACAAAATACAAGACGCACACGCATTAAAAAAATGCAAGTGTAGTAATAAACATATTTATGAGGTGGTCTTCATTTTCAGAAAACCATTTCCCTGTGTCCAGTGTAATTCTTCCTATGATACAGTGGCACAGCTGGAAAGGCATCATGCCGACCGACACGGGCCCTTGTCCGCCTGTTCAGAGCAGGGTTCACCTGCCCTGAAAGTAGGAGGTACATGTGAAAGAAGCACATGAAAGAGGTACACCCGAAGGCCATCCCAGCCCAAGTTACCACAAATGACCCCTCTGAGATCACCTGATGTATCCATATGGGAGCCTACTGTAAGGCAGAAAAGAGAGTTCGACCTGCTTTATGAAGCTCGAGACCCTCATTGACGAGCAGCCTCCAAGGAAAGTCCTTGTCGCGTCTACTGATGACACTCAAAGTAGTGTAATGCAACAGGTGAATATGTTGTGGAAGACAAGTTTACACTATTTTCCCCATTGAGGAGTCACAAGACTGAGGACAGGCTAAATGCGGCCATAGCAGCGAAACCAGAGATATCCACCTATCACTATGAACAGTAAAAAGTACTGTCCATACCAGGGACAGTCTTTTTCTTACTGTCATATTCTGTATGCGTCCTATTAACAACAGTAGTTTATAGACATACGTTTGATTGCAAATAACTGTATAGCACTTTAACAGTGTATGACAGTCAATGACAGTTTTTACCTGTATTGTTAATAACTGTCCCGCTTGTGACAGTGCTTTTTTTCCCATTAAAAACTGACATGATTGTGATATACTGTCCCCGATTGTGATAGTATTTATTTGGCCTATCATTAACTGTTACAGTTCATGATAGACGTTTGTGGAATTTACACTACTGACTTGTCGTGAACTGTAACAGTCGATTTTAGGCCATTGTAATTCTTTGCTTTATTTTCATACAATGTGGCAAAAGAATTGAATTCATATAGTTTATAGCATGGTTTTCTATCATACACATATCTTTTTCTATAACAAAAATAACAACTCTACAGTCTACATGGCACTGATTCTTTGGATCAAATGTATTAAATTTACCTCTTTTTGAGTGAATAAATTAAGCAACACAAATCATCCGTAATTTCACAATATTTTATCAAAATTTCGTATTAGTAACTATGTCGTTACAAAAAAATTACCGAGAGGAAAAAGATTGTGTCAAAAATATAATAATAAAATCGAGAATGAATGCCATTTCTTCTTAGACAGTAAAATCAATGAGATTTACAGACAAAAATCATTAGAATCGAAGTAGGGTCTACCGTGACCGGTCAGAAGAGTCTAAATTATATTGCAGTTCAACATTCTGTTATTTAAAGCTAAAATAGATCAGTTTCAGACATATTTATATGATGTTGTGTTATAATATGTTGTATTTGCCTGATTCAATATGAATGTAAGTTTCAAAAAATATATAACTGTGCAAAGGACCATTAAAATTGCTGGAACAAATTTACAGGAATATGTCGGCCTGGTAAATTTATTAATGTGTACGAATATTTGAAAATATTTTATGTTTTACTGTGCATCAACAGGATATTGCGACTATTTCCCGTTCAATTTGTTGGAAGGACGTTTTTTTATTTTAATTGCAAAAATTTAAATGGATGTATAGCTACCATCAGATTTGCGCCTAGAGTCCTTCAACAGCTTACATATGGGCAAATGCAGGGTAATTGGATCCATGTTTTTAATATCAATATTTTATAATAATTACAAATAAAAAAAATTAAAAAAACAAAGAAATTTGAGAAATTCGAATTTAAAGTGTTTATATAAAAAAATTAGCTGTTGGAAGTGAAATAAAAGCAAAAATAAAACATGTATAGGGATTGTATTCACAGTTACAGAGAATGATACTTTTATTCTTTCCAGCTTAAAATATTTTTATTTAAATCAAAATATCGGTGAAAATTATAATGCAGTATCGTGAAATTATAATGCAGTATTGTATCGACTTTAACTAGGTAATTCGCCCGCAGGCACTCCATGGTTGTAAATTGTACGCAATATGCAAATAACAGTCTTACTTCTCAGTCTATTTCAAAAGGAATGAAATTAATAACCAGATTTGCTTGGAGTTTTGTGAAATTACATCCCAATATATTGACTTTCGTCTCAATTTCATATTAATCCCAGACTTTTATCTTGAAATTTGGACCACAATTTAAAAAAAAAAAAAAAAAAAAAAAAAAAAAAAAAAAAAAAAACTGACATTAAATATATAGATATGTTTGTGAATAAATTTAAAACTATGAATATAACGTTAATAAATAAATTCATCTCAAAGTAAAGGATACACTCTTTGTGACTGCCTCCCCTTCCCAATCGATGCTAATGATATTCTCCCGTTAAATCATATTTTTCTTAACTGGAAATTTTCTAATATCGATATGTAATTTATCTACAAAATGATGTATTTTCTAACACTAAAGAAATCGATTAAATTACTTCCAATTTCAATTGAAAACTGGCCAAATCTCATATTTTTTCCAATATGGAGACATCCGGAAGAGGGCGTCGTCTGTTGTTATTCTGTTTGGCAATCAGTGTTATAATATGTTAATTTTTATTTCAAAGCTGTAATAATTAAACCATTGAAATAATATTTAATTTTAAATTCGGGTGTTCGTCAAAACTGCTATTTGCATTTTTCACTGTTCTGATACACATGACATTAGACTGAGCAAGGATTTGTTTAGATTTCATGGAACTGGGTAAATGAACGGGAATAAATATATTCAAAAAATAATAGTCATGTTTTTTAAATTTTATTTTATTATTATTGTCAACTGATGCACAAAGAGTGACTTATGTATGCATGATGATGCATATGTTCCCGGTAATATACATATGTCATTTCAAATTTTAAAATCCATTATTTATTCATTTATAATATTTGTTTTTTTTATTTTGAAATTACACAACTACAATGATTTAAAACATCTTTACAGCTGACTGCAACAATGATTTATGACGCCCTCGGACTAATTAACACCTGGTCAAGGTGACAGATGATGTCTTGACCACTTGTTAATTACATTTTGTTAATTGGATAGATGTTGAATCATTCTACCAGCAGTGTCTTCCTATTTCAAATGTGAAACCCTAGCAATATACATATGCACCACAAATATAAAATATGTATAGAAACTTTTGAAACTTCTTTTGTTTTTGCGTTAAACAGTTCGATTGAAAAAGATCGAATTGCATGCACATACATGTAGCATGAATGAATGTTTTACAATTATCTTCCCTGAAAATGACCACATTTTCTGCACATGCTTGATTGTATGCACTGCAAGGATTTTTGTAGCGAGATGCAAGTCCCCTTTTTTGTTTGTTTTGTTTTTTGCTATGTTTTATTTGTTTGTTTTTGTTTGTTTTTTTGTTTATTTTTGTTTTTTTTTATTGTTCATTTGTTTTTTTTTCTACTTATTATTTTGAAAGACTCGAGGTAATCTAAGAGGTATC
This sequence comes from Modiolus philippinarum, assembly GCA_002080025.1. Lineage (NCBI taxonomy): Eukaryota > Metazoa > Mollusca > Bivalvia > Mytilida > Modiolidae > Modiolus > Modiolus philippinarum. The sequence goes on along the minus strand of MJUU01036882.1, from coordinate 91,072 downwards.
AAATATTCATCAGTTTTATAACATTTCGAGACTTAAGATAACAGATCCATTCCTGACTTACTGCATCGGTTTGCATGAGGTCACTTCAGATACACATCCAACGAACGAGCAATTCCTGACTCCTTTAGAAACCCCTCATGCAATTCACTTTATTTAATAAGTAGCAATAACTTACTAGACGACATACTAGAGGAACGACCTGGGTACTTGTAAAAACAGCATTAACTATATATTCAATTAAAACAACATGAATATTCTGCTTGTTGTTATCCATCCTATAAAAGGTTATTGCAGCCATGGAACGACGTCCTGCACATAAACAAGTGTATACGGAGGTGTACGGAATATTCAGGACCGTGCTGATTAGTATAAACGGTGGAGACATTTTCCCGTACGTCAGATAAGCCCTATTATTCAGTGGAACTTGGGATAAAGGTAAAGGTCCCTGTTGAAGTTCAATGTTAAACCTATGGAAATTTTATCGGGGAATAAAAAAATGGTTCTTGGCTCCAGTCATTTAATTCCGTGCTCCAGTCTGTGTTTATTAGTACCAAATTTACGTTAAACCCTCAGTCATCCGTTTGTTGATTCTTCATCAAACGTTGTCTCCATATGACTGTTTCGATTATGAATACAAAGCCACCATTAATTGCAAGTAACATCAGTGATTGAATGAGATATTAGTGGTAAACAATATAAAATCGGCAAATCATTCAATATTTTACGAAAGGATATGGAGTAAATGAACATGAGACCATTACACATATGTTAACTCCAACTGCAATAATTTTAATGAGTTGTACGGCCATTTCGGAAATTTATTCCTCATCAGAAGTACTAGAAACCAAACAAAGGAAATCATTAATTTCAATAAATGTTTAAAATGCATAAAACAGATCGCACATATGGCCTAAAAATATCCAACTACCACAATATTTACAAGATTTTTCTACAAATGTGTGAAAATGTTTAATTTGAATGAAATAATGGTTGCTTTGCATGCATTATATCAATAATTTGCACATATATTTTGTTAATACCAAAAATTCATTGAGTCTGGAGATTAAACGTAAAATTTCCATAGGTTTAAGACTATCGACCAAGTGCGAATCGATGAGATCATTATTATAGTCCAAACAATTGATGCGACCCCCCAAAAAATAATAACTGCAATAAAATCAATAATGTTTGTTACAGTAAAAATGATTCTTTAAACAATCAAATATATTGCTTGACTATAATAATGATCTCGTCAAGTCGCACTTGGCAGATAGTGTTGAATATTGAACTAAAGAGAACTAGGATTTGCATCAGCATTTTATCTAGTTTTAGTCAGAAAATTATATATATGAATGTTTTAAAACTGATTTAAGATTTTCTAGTTATCATGACGATTTTTGGTAAATGAGAAATTGCAGGATTTAAAAGGGGGCACAAGGGGGTTCATTTACAGGCAAAAATCTTTAAATTTCCCTAAAAGAGTGGACAGTAAATTAACAAATACGGAACACGAATTTTATTGATTACAGCAAATAGTGCTTTTTTTACGTGATTCAACAGAATAGAAAACACTAAATGGTCCAAAACAGTTAACAAATGATTTATTTCACAAAAAGCAACAAGCTCATAATACCCAAAACACGTTAACAACCAAACCCCCCTCATTAACTAAGTACCCAATTTTCTAATACATAACACACTTCGTCCCTTCAGAAATTCTATGGCCGTCACCACGACAACATAGATAGATATGAAATGTCAGTGTCACAAATAAAAACTGACATTTTCACCTAGATTCGCGTCTTCCCGGATTTAACATTACCGGTTTTGACTGGATTGACCCACTGACAGTGTGACGGTTGCTGTGCACAGAGCGGGACATGCTTACCCTTCTGGAGCACCTGATGTCACTCTTGTTTATTGAGAGGCTTTAGTTTTTTTTGTGTTGTATATGTAATGTTCGTGTTTTGTAGGCATGTTGTGTCTTTGATCTTCCGTCTTTTGGTGTTCTTGCTTTTGCCTTGTCTCTGGACTTTGATTTGTGAAACTTGTGCTTTGTTCCTTCGGTATTCTTCTGCCGTTGTTTTGCATGTTTTCTGACATGTTAGCAGTCAAACATAGCAGTGAATAGCATTTTATGTCGATTTAAGCCATTATACAGAGTTTTTTTAAGATAATACTACTCGAAGGACATCGTGTAACAAAACCAATTTTTCGTTGCCAGTGTATGAACATTTGCCCTTCCAAATTGCAGTCAGTTTAGTTGGGTTCCGTTGGTCCTATAAAACGAATTATAACAAAAACCAAATTTTTTACAAAGTCCGTGTCAAAATTTTATGCAATTGGCAAATTCGATGGATGGATCTTTCATCTAAAAGTATGAAAATGCATTTGAATTCATTTAATAGTATTCATTTGATAGTATACATAAGAAATTATTTGTTTAAGATTTTTTAGAGAAGATTTAATGCATTCGAAAAACTGATACGCTGAATGAAATAAATTCACGTGAAAGTGGGAACACCTTTTTTTAGACTGAATATAGTTGGGAGTTGAGCATTGACTGTCCTTGTGAATCTCATGAAGTTTTTGTCATTGCACTTCTGTCTTTGAGTGGCAAGCTTGCTGTGAACAATATACGTCCATGCTGTGAAATATATTATGTTTTATATTGACCAAACAATTCATATTCCCTATACTATGCAGACTCAACTCCCATCCCCCCACCCCCGGGGAGTTATGAGAAGGGAAACTTGCTTCAAGTTCAATTTTCAGACTTTGTTTCCATATTTTGATTTATTTCAGGACAGAGACAAATTATATGTAAATACGAGAAGAAAATATTACCTTTTTGCAAAAATAAGTGTGGATATATCAGCGGAGTTCTGAAATTTTGCGTCATATTCAACTCATGTTAAGACTTTATTTTCATGTTTAGACTCAAAATATTTTAATTCTTCGGATAGTATATACGTTGCCGAAATATTTGAATTCTTCGAATGAAACATATGTCGGTACCGCCGAAATATTTGAATTTTTTGGATGAAACATATTTTGCTAAAATATTTGAAATCTTTGGATGAAACATAAATTGCGGAAATACTTGAATTCTTAGGATAAGACGTATATTGCCGAAATATTTGATTTTTTTAAGATGAAACATACATTGCAAAATTCAGTTTCATATAAGAATAACATTACATTCTGTGAATTCTTCGGATGAGACATCGTTTAAATCTACTTTCAGATTCATATATTATTGAATTAAATATGTGAATTTTTGGGATGATACCTCAATTTATTAAAACTAACATTTTTATTCCTTTTTTAGATAGCTTTATTTTCAAGAATGAATATTAACCACATAGTTAAAGAATTTCGGTATTTTATAAATACTTTTATTTTAAATACGTGATCAAACAGTTTGATTTGAATTGTTAGATATTGACCTGATATGATTTGAGTAATTATACAATATGATATATTACTCTATTTAAATGACCTGACTGGTCACGGATCAATTATATCCGGATTATTCGTGTTAACATTACCTGCTAGACAGAGAATATTAAGCCACGCCCAACCTGTTCAATAAATTCGAGAAATACACACTGACCGGCTGTTAATTAAGGTGTTATTCGGACTGATCACTTTTGACCGATCTACTTTGAACGGTACGTGCTAACAGAATATGAAAATTAAGTAAAAACAGT
>MJUU01036882.1:54807-81276 GCA_002080025.1 Modiolus philippinarum | reverse complement strand
CAAAGACCAAAAGATGTGGATTAGACACATGTGGCATGTGACGCAAACTCCTCCTACATTTTTGGATTTAGGGATCAAATCTTTATGCAGATTTGTTGCATATAGTCTAAAGATTTGCAATAAGCTTTTGGAATTTTGGTTCCGGTTCCAACTTTGGTAAATTTCCTGAAAATGTCAAAGACACAAATTTTTTGTTAATTTTGGCATATTATATTATATTCTGACAAGTGTTTGGTAAAAAGCAAAATTCTGATAACTTACGATTCTGAAAGGCGGTTCCAATTTTGGTAAATTTCCTGAAAGTCTCAAAGACCACCTAAATTTTGGAATTCTACCTAGCAACCATACTTAAAATGTTGTGTAGTTTAGGACGGACATTTTCATAAATTGGATTTCAAAAATTTTTGTTTCCAATTTTGGTAAACTTCCTGAAAGATTCAAAGACCACTTTTTTTTTGGAATTCTACCTAGCAACCATACTTAAAATGTTTGTGTAGTTTAGGACGAACAATTTCATTAATTGGATTTTAAAAATATTTGATTCCAATTTTCGTAAATTTCCTGAATGTCTCAAAGACCACTTATTTTTTGGAATTCTACCTAGCAACCATACTTAAAATGTTTGTGTAGTTTAGGACGAACATTTTCATAAATTGGATTTCAAAAATATTTATTCCAATTTTGGTTAATTTCCTGAAAGTCTCAAAGACCACTTATTTTTTTGGAATTCTACTTAGCAACCATATATCCTAGAATTCTTTTAGTAACAATAATTACTATCAATAGGTAGATTTCAAAGATAATGAAAAAAATTATGCCAAGGGTGTATAACAACTGTTTTCTGTGTCAAACAGGGAGTGCGGGGATAGCTGTCGTTTCCAACAACATCTAGTTTTCTCTGCCGTGATACAATTTCCAGAAGGAAGGAAGTACACGTGTACATCCTCTGAATAAACCCCCCCCCCATGTCCAGAAAAGCAGGATGTTGCTGTCCAGTGTGACATCATAGATATGGAAAATAAAGGAAATTTCAGAAATTCCTAGAAATGATGGATATTTTTACGTACAAATACTCCGTCAGCTGTGTGCTGGGGGAGGATTTAACAGATGAAAGGTGAAGCCTTCGCTATTATGGTATGAACATTCGTTATCATGCGTACACAGTTTTGGATACACAATGTGAAATACAAAAAAAACAAAAAAAACAAAACAAAAAACAGTACATTATTATTGTATGAACATTCTTACAAAGTTTGGATGGACTTTTCTATTAAGTCGCTCCTTGTACGAAGCATTGAAGTGTCACTCGTTATATTTCATGCACATTGAATCTATAGCAATGATTATGTAAATATTGTTTTCGTTAATTATTGTTCAAAACGTTAGATTTGTTAATATATTATTTAATAATATTGAAAAGGTTAGACTTAAGTTTTTTGTGAATGTGAAAAATTAAACAAGAGAGTAACATACAGGAAAACAAACACTCTTAAAGGCTAAAACTTTTTCCCCCTTGGTATTCCAGACCCGAACAAAGTGAACCATGTTACGCCAGTTCCACGTTACCCCTCCCATACGCAAATTCACACTCGCATAACAATAAAGCCACTAAGCTTTAGCCGCTCGGCTCAGGTTACAATTCCTTCCAAATACTATGAATAGTCACTAGCTTATTATTCAACCAAACTTTTTATCAAACTTTGCTACTAAAATGGCAAAATTGCATGTTACATGCTTGACTAAATCTGCCGTAATAGAATAAAGTATGGCGTCAAATGTTCTTTTCTCAAAACACTTCTGAAATTTAGCACTGCACTCAGATTTTGATAGTTTTGACATCTAATTCTGATGAATCTCTAAATAATTTATGAAAAGTTACAAGAGCAATCTGTACAAATTAACAATACATCAATATGTATCCCCTGTGAGAAGTTCTAAATCTACGTCATTAATCAAATAACGAAATTGTAAATATGTACGAAATAAAATTGTTTATTGCCCTCAGTTACGTTCATTTAAAGGCAAAAGTAAAAACCGTTTTATTATGAAAAACCGTTTTATTATGAATTATTTCACATAATTTATTGACGTTGCGTGATACTTATTTTCGATTTTAAAAATAAATGTTGAAATTGAAATAAACAATCACACTTGTGGATTGATGGAAGAGGTTAATTTGCATTACCCAACTCTTGCAAGTGGTTGCACTTTCTCTGTTTATGTATCTTCTTTTCATATAAACATGTTAAGTTATAAATCATCTATAGTATAATCATAATCCTTTCAAATAATTTTGATCAGACAAAAATCACAGGTTATACATATGTAAATTATCGTACGTTTAATACTTCCATTTCAGTCTTACTGCTTCTCTAATATAAAAATTTCAAACTGAAATTGTGATATTTTTGTTAAGCAATTAGACCGTGTTCACATTAGAACTATAGGCAATCGATCCAAATAAAGATCGATTTTTTTAAACCTGATTTGTTCACCACTTATTGGTAATTTGTTCTCGATCAGCTTTTACAAATATTTAGGTTTATGGATTTCCGAGGGGACATAAGTTGTCGAAATGCGCTTATGCAGAATCTAAGACCTTGTTCACACTTACAGTATTTGAATCAATCGCGATCAATCGATCTTATTTGGTCCGATTAAAAGAGGTGGTCTAGAAAAGATCGATTCAAATAGAGACGATTATAGCGTTGGTGTGAGCATTTAAGATCGATTGCGATCGATTTAACTGCTTTGAATAAGCATGCAATCGGTTTTAATGAGAACGTCAAACCTGATTGAGATCGATCGCAATCGATTAAGATGTTTTAAATGTGAACATAAACAGGTTTATAAAAGAATCGATCTTAATTTGGATGGGAAGACGGTCTTAATTGACAGTAACTTCAGGATTTTGTTATTTAAAACATCTGAATCGATTGCAGTCAGGTTTGACGTTCTCATTAGAACCGATTGCAATCGATCGTATGATTATTCAAAGCACTTAAATCGACCGCAATAGATCCTTACTGTTCACATCAACGCCATAATCGTCCCTATTTTAATCGATCTTTTTTTAGACCACCTCTTTTTATCGGATCAAATAAGATTGATTTTGCAATCGATGTTTTTAGTATGAACAACTAACACCGATTCGAATCGATCGCGAATGATTCAAATATTGTTAGTGTGAACCGGATCTTACAGCTGAATATGATTGATTGATTGAATATTGTTTAACGTTTACTCAGCAATATTTCAGCTATATCAAGACGAGAACAAGTTTGTTAATAAATAATCACTTTGGGGTATGTAAAGGGTAGTGGGACGGGAAATTCTGACTGCCACTAGAAAAGTAGGGTGAAATCGAGAAGGGCGGAGAATTTAGCCTTGTAGCCGATCACCTAAGGACCACTCAAAAAAAGCTTGCTACAAGGGTTCTTTAAGGTGCAGGTAGCGTGACATTTCTTCCAACACGTGGACCTGAGTTTACATCCCATCCGAAAGATGGGTCCTATTTCTATATCCCGGGACCCTCGGGGTGAGCCCCCGTTTAGGAGGGGTCACACCCCGCAAACCGGAGATACTAGGTCCTATTTCTATATCCAGGGGTTCCCTCGGGATCCTCTGTTAGGAAGACTCATACTCCAAGCTCAGAGGATGCTGCGGGCCTATTCATAAGCCGGGACCGCGCACGGCGGCAGCTAAATATGATTGATTGATTAGTTAGAGTTTAACGTCCAATGAGCAATATTTCAGCTATATCAGGACGAGAACAAGTTAATCAATTCAAAAAATTGAAAGTATCAGAAGAAAGAAATAAAGGTGGAAGGGACAACCTGGGCAACGACTTTTGACTGCCACTGGAAAATTGGAGAAATGGGTAGGGGCAGGAAATTTAGCCTTCCATACGACACCCAGTGCGTCTGCTCTCTTTAGAGAAATATAGAAGGGGTCTTTATACTGCATGGAGCGTGGCGTTTCTCCACACAGTTTGGCTACAATGGTTCGCGGTCAGGCTTTCCGTATTATGACCTAACTACCCCGCATAGACAGGGCATTCCCCTATCCACCACCTAGGGACGCGCCCGGCAGCTCTGTAGCCGAAGCCCCTGAAAACCAATTCAGGTGCCGGGCAGCTAAATATGAAATGAACCCATACGGATATGGATATATAGTATCTATCCCTAGGGAAAATGCGAGATAGGCTGATCTCAAACCCGAAGGCTAAGATATCATGTCCATTCCGAGGCTTTCACAAGCGAACTGTCTTAGAAATATGACTGTCTGTTATTAAATTAAATAGACTGGTGTAAGCGAAATATTTCTAGAAAAAAAATTACAGGTCTCTGAAGTATGAGTAAAAAAAATACATACGTTTTTGCCATCACCATTTAAGATAATGTACGTACAAAGATAAATGCATACTATAAACATAATTTAAAAAAAAAATCAACATTTTATTGACAATTTCCTTTAATTATTGGTGAAATCATTCTTTCTTCGATGAGTATGTATGATTTCTTTTAGAATGATTTTTACATTTTTGTTTGGAATCAAATTAGAAGCCATTATTTTCGTTAGAATTTGATTATGGCTTGTTTATATATCATTTTGCATGTTATAAATGTTGATTTCTCCAATATGAGACGCTGGTAATTGCGCTTATTGAAATTCATTATTTTTGTATTTTCATTGTAATGTTTTGAATACTTTTGAATTATTTGCTATATGAAAGATATCTGATTGTCGAAATGGCTTGATATATATCACAATGTCCGTTAATATTATCCCTTGTCATTTCATCTTTTTTGACAATAAATGTTTAAAATAAATGATTATTATACTTAGTGTTTTGAACAAAATAATATCGTTTTCAGAAACTTTGGTATAATTTCTTTTCAATCTTTAGTTATTCGTTCTTTTTCAGCGTCCAACCTCTTTCTTTGGACAAAATGGAATAGATATTTTTTTAAAATGTAAATAAATCGATTGATTGATTGACATGGGGTTTAAAGTCACTTTCAGCAGTATTTCATCTATCCATAACGGTCAGGAAGCCGGAGTTCCCTGAGAGAAACACCGACCTTGGGCAGGTAATTGACATACCTTCACTTACGATTGTATGTAGAGTGCACCCTTTTTTGTAATCTACAAAGTTATGCGTGAACTCACACCGCAGTTGTGGTTGTATAAGTAGTAGAACTACCTTAACCACTCGGCCACCCAGGCCCCTTAATAAATCGAAATGTCTTGTATTGTGTTGTTGAACCTATTTTGGTTTTCCTCTTTTGATCCTTTTGGTAATTTGTTCTCTATCAGATTTTTCACATATATTTGTGTTTATGAATTTCCATTAACCAAATACCGAAGTTACTGTGAATTTATTTTCTGCATATGCGCATTTCAACAACTTATGTCTCTTCAGTGCACAAAAAAATCTAACGTTTGGAAGACCATAAATTCAAATATGATTTGATTTGAACTGTACTAAAGGGACATAATTTGTCGAAATGCGTATATGCAGAGACTAAATTCACAGTGTATCTCCCGGCATTTTGTTTCTTATTGCCACAGGGTCTATGCCACTGCTGGTGGACTGTTAGACCCCAAGGGTATCAACAACCCAGTAGCCAGTACTTTGATGCTGGCCCGAAAACCGATTTTATGTGAAAACGTACGATATCTAAATTGAAGAAAAAATTGTTAAAACCTAACGTATCTTACTCTTGCATAGCTCTGTCTTGGTTGATTTTGGTTTTCCTTTTTGGATCTTTTTTGTAATTTGTTCTTTATCAGATTGTTCACATATTTAAGTTTATGGATTTCCAAATGTTTTGATTTGATCTGCACTGAACAGACATAATTTGTCGAAATGCGCACATACAGGTACCAAATTCACATTAACGTTTTATACAAATATATGCAGTAAACATTTGTAAGAATTAGATGTGATGTGCACATTTTTTTTTCAAAATTTAACTCGAATGAATTGTAGTTTCCGACTAATATAATAAAATCTACCATTACAAACTTAGAACACTAAACAAATGATTGGAATAGAAAACAGCTGATAAAAAGTACTTAAAAGTCGATGTAAATGTAATATTACAAGTAAATAGTGTATGCACGGTGCATAATATGAAAAAAATATCCTTCCCCTAAATACATATAAAACAATAAATATATATTACAGTAAAAGTGAATGATTAGTTATTTATAGTTAGTTTTCACAACGAGAAGGAATTGTATATCGATGGATACCAACTAGAGTTATGTAATTTCAAAATACAATAAACGAGCATTTGGCGAGTTTATTATATTTTAAATTACATAACGATAGTTGATATCCATCGATATACAATTCTTTCGAGTTGTTAAAACAGTTTCTCCTATGATTTTCATAAATAAATGCAGTAAGTTTTTAGTGCCGAACTGCTATTAACAATACCGTTGCTAGGTAAGCTTTACGTTAATCACGGCCAACGAGATTTCACAGTGGTCCAATGGAAACGTCGAAAAATTAATAGCACATCACCCTTGATGTGTTATTATTTGTGCTCGACCAATGAAATTCATGTAAAAGAGATTCAACAAGTTCATATCTAACTCCAGCTTCAAAGTCTCGCTGTGTACCACAAATAATTATTCGTGCAAGGAACAGATAATAAGCGTGCTTCATAAGAGAATATACATTATTAATGAAATTTCAGTATACATGTATGCATATGCATAATTACTAAACATAATAGGAATATACATAATTCCTATTTCTGTCCAGGAATTATGCATAATTACTGAATTTTCTGAAAGTATTTTTCAACAAATTTACTGATTTAAGGTGTCTCAGTGGTATTATTCCGCCATTCCGTCTCCCATGTTAAATTGCACATGTTTCAGTTCAAACAAAATCACACATGTCTCATCTGAAACACATCTTTCGGTAAACTCTCATGAAAAAACGAACCGACCTTTACTGTAATATAAGAAAAACATAGATATCACTAGAGAAATTTACATTTCGCAAAATTTATCTCTTATTTCAACGGTGACCCCTAATTTTTATTTTTTATATGTAAACTATATAATGATTCAAAACACAGGCAAAGTATGAACAAAATTTTAGTAGATTTTTTAAGCTATCCCCTCATAGTCATTTTCCCTATCATTTCTATGTGAAATCCTGAAATTTTCAATTTCATTTTTTGCCCTTAAATGCACGGTGACCCCCAAATTTTATTTCACATATTTTGAACAATAATACAAGTATGTTTCTACACAGAAAATTTCACAAAATTCTATAATTGGAAAATGATACCCTGCAGACACCAAAATTTCAGTAAATTTGTATAACGCTCCGAATGTTACTACCTTATTGAAATCAACGGCAGTAGAATACCGGAAGAAAGAGCAACAAGATTACAAAGATCAAAATCAATAGGCAAGGCCAAAAAAAAAAAAGATCGCAAAAACTACAAATACAACAATAAAAACTTAAGCACTCACAGTGTGAACTCTCAATGTCTGTTTTCATTTGTGACACCGACATTTCATATTCAAATATGATGAAATATGAAATATTGCATCTGAGCATCTTGAAACTGCATTTCTCTGAAGACTTCTAATTTTTAGTAAGTTGGAAGCAATTATTTTGAGTTAAAAAGGACAGACACGAATTCTGGGAATTTTCTACAGGTGGACTAGATGTCTCATTTGGGAGAGATATTTCGAATATTGTAATCCCATAAGTTGATGTTGTCAGTTTGAAGATCAACTACACCGTCCCGTCGGTTGTGAAAATATCAATCTCTCCAGGCTGGATTTAAAGTAAAGTAAATTCACTTGATCATCTGGATATGATGTTCCTGATGGGAAGTCATCTGGTGAATGCTTTATAGGGTCAGTGATATGTAACGCCGTAGCTTTACGAGAATTATCAACTTCAGGTCTAGGAGAGCTGATCAATGCCAGTCCAGCAGCAGTAATTGCAACATCATTGATTTAATGTCGGCACTGTCCATGAGAGAGGGTTTGATGGAAACAGCATACCATGATCAGCTGCTTGAAGATTAAATAAACAAACAATTTGAAATTCTTGTCGAACTTGTAAAATAATAAATATATACACATATCAAAACGTAAAAATTAAACTAAAAAAAAAACCAAGAAGACAAAGGTGGAAATTGGCCAAGATCATCGACATGGATGTCTTCATAGGGCCGTGGAAAAGATACAGAAGTGTAACGTCACAGGTTGAATACAGGTGAAATAAATTTGACGTCCCCTGTTAAGAGCAAAGACCAAAAGTGGAATAAAATAATAGATGGGTAGGGGTAGGATTTCTAGCCCTCTACACAAGACCAACTTTAATTATTAAAACAAATATATGACGTAAAATTAAATAAAATTGATTGATTGTTGTTTAACGCCAACTTCAGCAATATCGTGGCGTGAACAGTTGATGATATTATGAATATATAACTAAGACAGTCATATAAAACGTATCGCTATATACAGATATAACAACTTCTAAAAGATAAAATCGTACGATAAATATATTAGATTTAATGAAATTTAAAACTTGGATAATATAAACTTATATTTTACTATACAAATTGACAGCTTTTAAAAATGGAATAATTTTGTCGCCTGCGACGTTTGTAAAAAAAATCTTTAAGAGAATCAGCTGTATAAAATGTGCGACGTATGTCGGCAACATCGACACAGTCAAGTAAAATATGTTGTATTGTGTTAGCACTATTACACGGAATACACTCAGGTCGGTCTTCACCATTTAGAATGTAACCATGAGTTGTTCTTGTATGCCCTATTTGACACCTTGTCAAAACAACTTGCTCCTTCCGATTTTTTCCAGAGGAACTAACAAGTTTACCAACTTCTGATTGTATTCCGTGAAATTTATTATTTATTTGCAAGTCCCACCTGTCTTACCATATTTTTTGGATGTATTTACTTATAAGAGGCTTCATGTCAGTGTAAGGCACTGGACAATCCGGCATCTCATCATCTAATGCATCCTTTGCCTCCTGGTCAACAACTGTGTTTCCATAGATCCCTACATGACTAGGGATCCAAATATAAATACCAACAAGTGACTTATAGAACTCAACGACCTTAAGAATAACTGGGTGTTTTGTCTTTCGACTTTCAATTGCCAATAGGCATGGGAGAGAATCAGAACAATCAAGAACTTACTTTTTCGCGATGAAGCAACAAATTTGAGTGCTAAGTAAATAGCGTTGGCTTCAGTAGTAAATATGGAACTTGAGGATGGTAGTCGAAGAGTTGCTGCTCGGTCTCCGAAGACAGCTGCACAGGCCACCCTGTCTCAATCCTTAGATCCATCTGTGTATATAGGCAAGTATTCGGGGTGTTCAGATTTAATTCTTGCAAACTCCTGCTGGATAACCAGAGGATTAGTGTCAGATTTTTTTATATTTTCGTAGTTCGAAATTAAATGCTGGTTTTGGGTTTAGCCATGGAGGCTTTTTTGGAGTTTGAATTGGTGCTATTTCGTCCAATTGTACATTGGCAGATTCCAAATGTGGTTGGATACGAAGTCCAAAAGGTTTAATAACATTCGGCCGTTTATCATATACTGTCTTGTGAAGTGGTTTGAAAACACAGTTGTGAGCAGGATTTGAAGGATACGCTTTTAGCTTAGAAGCGTATTGTAATCCAAGTTTGAGACGTCTGTCCTCTAGGATGGTTCATTAGCCTCAAGAAAGAGACTCTCCACCGGAGAAGTTCTGAACGCACCCGAGGACAGACGTAAACCTTGGTGATGAATTGTATCTAATAATTTAATGTATGATTTACGGGCAGAGCCGTAAACATAACATCCATAATCTAACATTAATCGAATCAACGATCGATATAAATTTAATAAAACAGTGCTATCCGCACCCCTGTCGGTACTCGACACAACTTTTTAAATATCCAATGGCTTGAGGCATTTATTCTTTAGCATTTTGATATGGGGAAGAAAAGAAAGTTTACTGTCAAAGATTAAGCCAAGGAATTTGGCTTCTTTTACAATAGTAATATGGTTATTATACAATTTTAGCTCTGGATCTGCGTGCAGTTTCCGTTTACAACAGAAATGCATTCCAACTGTTTTAGAGCTCGAGAACTTAAAACCGTTCTCTTCGCCCCGTTTTTTAATTCTGTTCAAACAGAGCTGCAATTGTCTTTCTATGTTATTCATGTGTTCACCACTACAACATATCAGGAAGTCATCTACATACAGTGATCCAGCTATGTTATTTTTCAAAACTTCAGCTAAACTATTGATTTTAATACTAAACAATGTAACGGAGAGGACGCTTCCCTGCGGAACACCCATCTCCTTTTCAAAAGAATCAGACAGCGTAGAGTTTACTCTGACATTAAATTCCCGGTCTTTAAGAAAGTTTTAAATGAAAATTGGCAAACTTCCACTCAACCCCATATCAAAAAGATCCTTTAAAATACCATATTTCCATGTTGTATCATATGCTTTTTCAATATCGAAAAAGACAGACACAACATGTTCTTTTTTTAAGAAGGCGTTTCTAATAAATGTCTCAAAACGTACAAGATGGTTTATAGTACAACGCCCTTGTCTAAATCCGTTTTGTATGTTAGACATTAGACCATCTACTTCAAGAACCCAAAAAGGCCAATCATTTACCATACGTTCCATGGTCTTACAAACGCAACTAGTCATTGCCAGTGGGCGGTAATTCGGTGTTTCCAGATGGACGGTAAGTTTCCCGTTTCCCAAATATTGTTCACAAGATTTAAGAGGATATCAAGAACTGAATCAGGTAGATGTTTGAGAAGTTGATAATGGATATCATCAGGGCCGTATGCAGTGTCATGTGCCTTATCCAACGATTTTCTCAATTCATCTACCGAAAAGGGTCTATTATAGTCTTCCGGACTTGGGTTTTTAAGTTAAGTTTTGTTTTTTCTTTTTGTTGTTTAATTCGTTGAAATGTGGGGTCTAAATTTTTAGATGAAGTGTGCTTCGCAAACGTTTGTCCTATTTTATTAGCTATTTCCTTTTCAGAGGTTAAAAAATCTTCGCCATTTTTAAGATGATGGACAGTAGCTTTCTTATTTTTGCCTGTAATTTTTAGAATCATATTCCAAACTTTATTCATAGGGGTATGGCAATTTAGTTTTGAAACAAAGTTACGCCACGACGTTCGCCTTCTTTGTGTCAATGTTCTGCGAACCTTAGCTCTAATGACACGGAAATTGCCAAGATAACAAGTTGTGGGATGTTTGTTTAACCGTCGTTCCGCCTTCTTACGATTTTTAAGAGCATCATCGCAATCATCATTGAACCATGGTTTGCTTGGGTGTTTTGGATTAGTCGAGTTCTTTGGAATGGTTCTATCGGCTATGGAAAGTATTTTTTCATTGAAAAGTAGAATAGGATCATCAACATCTTTAAACAAATCTGAATGGAATTCTTCTTTCCACAGTTTCTCGTGAAGAGACCAATCAGCTTTGTGGAACTTGAATCTCTTTGGCTTTGTAGTAACAGAGGAAGAAAGATGTTCGAGAATAATAGGAAAATGATCACTACTACACAAGTCGTCATGTACTTTCCAAGAGAAATCTAAGAGAAGAGATGGATCAGTAATAGTTAAATCTATAGCTGTGTAAGCCCCATTCCCAGGATGTAAATACGTGTTTGAACCATCGTTGAAGATACATAAACCTTCCTGTGACATTAAGTCTTCAATTTTCTTACCTTTATCATTAATGTAGAACTACCCCATAATGGGTTATGTCCGTTGAAATCGCCCACTAGAATAAATGGGGAAGGTAATTGGTCTGTTAAAGTCTCGAGTTGATTGAGACTAGGATTAGTATTAGGTGGAATATAAATAGAACATAGTGATAGTTTTATCTAAAGATATTCTAACAGCAACAACCTGAAGGTCAGTTTTAGATCAACAGTGCTGTGAACAACATTACTGTTGACAAGGATAGTTGAGCCGCCAGCAGCTCGCTCATATTCTGCCGCATAAGTGCTGTATAACGAATAGTTTTTTTTTATATTGATATTATCGCTTTTTTTAAAATGAGTTTCCTGAAGACAACATGCCACAGGAGAATACATTTGGACAAGAAGAGTAATCTCAATTAAATTAATTTTCAGACCTCGACAGTTCCATTGAATTATGGAATCCATTATCAACGTGGTGGTCTGATAGGGGACCAATCCCTTCGGGATCTATGTCCCTGATTACTTCCGCTGCGATCTATAGCCCTTCCAGAGTCGCTAGCGGATGGGGATCTACATTTAGATCTCCTCTCCTTGGACAAATCTGGAGTTGGAAGTGTTAAATCAACATCCATTCCGTGCTGGTCGTCATCCGACTCCTAGTCTGGTAATGCTGGTAAATCGCTGAAACGGTTGTGTACAGGGACATCATCGCGTTCAGCCTTTTTGATCCTAATTGATGTTAATTTTTTATCTACCTTTTTGCTTATAGACTTTTTTTCTATTTGTGTGTAGACTGGCTTGATTGAGGTTCTGCAGCTGGAGTGTTTTGTTCAGAATTTTTTTCCTGGTTTGATCTTGTTGTAGAAGTTGTAGGCGGCGGAGGATGAACTTCGGCTTGAACTTGATTGACAACTATTGTTTGATATGATATTGAAGACTTTTGTGGGGGCTGAACAGATTTATTAGTTTGGTTTGAATAAGTCAGTGGATAAGGCTTTTCAGAAGTTATTGGCCAAGTGAAGAAGGTTTTTGTTTCATCTGTAGAACATTGTTTAACAATACTTGCGTATGAGGGTTTACCAGTCATGGAACCATTAGAGACAGAAAAAATCCGTCTTGCCTCTTGATAACTACAATGCTTTTCTGCTTTGATACGTTGAATTTCCTTTTGTTGTTGTCAATTGGACAGTTTTTAGAGGATGCCATATGTTCTCCACTGTAATTAAAACATTTTGCAGTACTATTACAGTTTTGAACATCATAGCCCTCCTGTCCACATTTACAACAGCGCTGCTTTCCTCTACAGGAATTACTTCCATGGCCAATTTTTTGGCACTTAAAGCAACGCACTGGTGAAGGAATGAATGTATCAACCCTAATGAAAAAGGGACCAATATATATTGATTTAGGAGCAGAAGGCCTGGAAAACCTTAAAAGATAGGTTTTTAAATTTATTGTTTTATTGTCAACCTTTTTGGTGAATCTCTTTACATCTATTAAACCTTGCGGTCGAAGTTCTTTGCAAATTTCATTCACATGTAAGTCAGAGAGATCGCCATCCCTGTCTCTAATGATTCCACTACTGTAATTCAAATTTGAGTTCGGTGCCGAAAGTATAGGAATGTCACCAACATTAGTAAGTGTAAGATTTTTTGATTGTTGTTGCCTGTCAAATTCTATTAAAATAGACCCATTTCTCAATTTTGTTACATTTTTTACATCTCCTGCACAGCCTCCGATGGTTTTATCAAGAACAAACGGCGAAATTTTGGTTGTTTTGATTCCATAGTACTTTGCATTACTATGAATCTAAACCAATGAGACTTTCTAAATTTTGATGGACGTTCGTCTTCATCACTTGTTTCTAAATCTCTTTTACTACTCCCCCCTCCCCAGTTGTGTGCTCGTGTCTCCATGGCGTTATTGAAAATTTCACTGCCTTGCTCCCCACCCGCCGCGGAGTGCCAACAAGGGCGATGCTTAAACACGGTGGATATCCAACGCAAGTGGACTGGAAATGAATCAAGGTCCACCATGATTCAATTTGCCAGATCGGCCAAACCCATTGTCAGTCAAAAAGCATAAACCGAAAGCATCAGGGATACAAGGACAGTATACTCGTACAGAGTATCCCTTCAGGGAGACAAGCATCGTGCCAGGGGTTGCCCAACGATACAACTCTCCGGAATAACATCTACACGATTGACCCATGAGGCACCGCCTTCTTTAGATATTTTGTATAAGAAAAACTTTAAAAAGTTCAGTTTAAATTATGACAATTGACAAATATTGAATCTAAAGGGCTTGGCATGACCAGCTGATTGATCGAACCGGGTCCATTCGACCGCCCGTCTAGATGAAGTAAAATTGAAGATACCAGTCAAAGAATTGTACATTGAACACTACTTTTTATATTGATACCTTTGAGGTTTTGGGTACCCGGACTGAATATAATTTGTTGTTCTTACTGTTGACGGTGTTGTCGTGAACTATCAACCCGAGAAAGGACTGTCACGCTCATGTCTCCCATGAGAATAGAGGACATCTCGGCCCGCGGACAAGTCGGACCAGGACCACTCGGACTCGAAGAGACAACTCGGACCGTCATGAAGACAACTCGGACCGTGAAATTATCAAAGTTGGCTCGGCTGAAAGGACAACTCGGACCATCAAAAAAATAAAGGTGATTGTCTAAAAGAATAAATCGGACCGTGTATGTATTGTAGTGTATTTAATTATCTAATTATTTAGTAAAGGAAAATTAATTTGAAAATAAACAAGATCATTGTCGGAAAAGAAAATCAAAGGATTGGTATTAAAAATAACACTTCTTGTAATGGTTTGAGGAGTATGAGTAGCCTTTCTCTCTTAATAGACGGACTGACATGTCTTTTTTTTTACACTGTGAATAAATTTCAGCAAAAAATATCTTTTTCACCTCTGTGTAATGCTAATCTCTTTATTGACGGTCCGACTTGTCTTACAATTATGAAAATTCAAAAAAACACACTCCCAGATGTCTTCATTGATGGTCTAAGTAGTTTCTGTCTTAACGGGTCGACTTGTCCTTTTTGTCAAAATGAACGGTCCGAGTTGTCTCTTCGACGGTCCGAGTGGTCCTGGTCCGAGTTGTCCGCGGGCCGAGTTGTCCTGCACCCTTCCATGGAATGTTGCGGATACCTGAAATGGTACCGACGAATGTGTCTTCGGCAAGTACTACCAACATATATTTTGTGACACCGTCTAAATGACTAAATATCGAAGTTACTGTGAATTTAAATTCTGCATATGCGCATTTCGACAACTTATGTCTCTTCAGTGCAGATTTGGAAGACCATAAACTCAAAAATGTGTAAAATCTGAGAGAGAACAAATAACCAATATGATCTAAATGTTAAGCCATAATCAGCTAAGGACAGAACTTTGCAAGAGGGAGATACTCCTTAGTTTTCAACAAAATTTACAAATATTTAGATATTGTAAGGTTCCAAATAGCATCGGTTTTCGGGTCAGCACCGAAGTACTGACAACAGGGCTAGTGAATACCCTCGGGGACTAACAGTCCACCAGCAGTGGCATCGACCCAGTGGTAACAAATGACTAAATACCGAAGTTACTGTGAATTTAAATTCTGCATATGCGCATTTCGACAACTTATGTCTCTTCAGTGCAGATAAAATCTAAATGTTTGGAAGACCATAAACTCAAAAATGTGTAAAATCTGAGAGATAACAAATAACCAATATGATCTAAATGTTAAGCCAAAATCAGCTAAGGACAGAGCTTTGCAAGAGAGAGATACTCCTTAGTTTTTAACTAAATACTATGGCATATAACACATTCTTGGTTATACAAGTATAACCAGAACTGATTTTGTAAAAACCATCAGGACCCTTGATGAATTATGTTTCCATAGTGAAGGGACAAGTTTGACAGATTTTGCGACCACAACGTCATGTTCCCCTGTATGACTTGTTCCTAGTCTGGATGGTCTTGATTTTGCTGGACACTAAGTCATCTTTCAAACTTTTCTCTTTGCGATAGGATGTAATTGGCAAAGACGGAAATATTTCAGCTATTAATGGATCTTCCTGAATATGAAATTAATTACTAATATTTTCTGTATAGCGACATTGTGAGAATGGTAAGTTCGAACTAGAGGTATTATTTTGCTGTTTTCCTTCTTCTTTTTAGTCACTGCCCTTCTACAAGAAATTGTATTAACCGAGTCATCAACCCTGCAAATCATTTCAACTGGAATTCGGATACCAGGGCACACTGTGATTTGAAGTCCTTGTCATCACTGTAAATACGTCTGAGCCGCATAAATTGAGATTTAGGGATAGCGTCTTTGCAACTTGTAGGATGACAGGAAGAATAATTAAAATAAGAGTGTGCATCGGTTGGTTTGTAAAAACTATATCGATAGTACGTTTTTTTTGAATCATGCATTGAATGTCAAGAAAGGAAAGTTTAGATTCACTGATGTCAAAAGTGTACTTGATAGCTGGATGATAGGTCGACACAAAATGGATTAATGTCTCCAGTTCATGTCGACTTTTAGAGGTAGCACCAAATACATCATCAATGAATCTTTTGTGTAAATCCAAAAGTGGCCCAGTGACTCTGAGCACATCTTTTCTTCCATAAACCCGACAAAAATGCAAGCAAAGCTGGGGCCCATTTTGTTCCCATCGCAACTCCACGAATTTGAGAATTAAAGGTATCATTAAATTGACACGTATTGCGAGCAAGAACCAATTCTGAGTCTGAGAATAATGTCTGTGGACGCATACGGATTCGGTTTTCTATTAAGAAAATGCTTGACCGCTAAAGTTCGTCATTGTTAGGAATACTGGTGTAAATAGCGGTTATATCCATACTAATTATCAGTCTATTGTTGCCCTGAAAACTGAAATCCTTAAGCAAAGATAGTGCATGGTTCGTATCTTTCATGAACTATGGGCAGGAAGATTTCATGTAAAAAGCTAGAAAATTTCTCATTCGGACAAGAACAGGCGGAGACAATGGATCTTAGGGGTTAGAAACTTTATGGATCGTCGAAAGCATTTTAAAACGAGATGTTGTCGGGTCTATCGTTGTTAGACAACTTACTTCCGAAGATAAGTTTTCTGTGTCAATAGACTGGGATATGAAGGACCGGATAGTGCCGTTTTTCTCTCGTGTTTTCAGCGGGCAGCTTCTTGTTAAACTGCTCATCTGCCAATTGAGATCCCTCTCTTACATATTCGTCCATTCCCCCAGGCAACCACAGCCCCGTCATTGTCCGCTGGTTTTATGACTATGCTGAACCAGATCCAGCTAGCTTAACCTTTAGTATCTCAAGTGGAATCTGAAATCGGCTGTACAAATCTTGGCCAGTGTGTGTCTCACTCCTGGCTGTTAATACCACACCTAATTCCCAGAGAGATACCACCTAAATTCAATATATGTAATGTGTACGTAATTTACACGATATTAATAAGGAATTTACAAGGTAAATTTACAGTGGGGTGCCTAGCTTTACACCTAACTACAATTTCACGTAAGAAGAGCTATATATCGATTGATTGAGAGGACTGACTATCTCAAATATTCACTATCAAAGGCTTAGCGTTGATTTCTTTCGCGCCCATCAAAAAAAGTAGTTGTCGTTATACGTGTATGTACAAACAAACACAGGTAAAATACCTTTGACGCTCTACCTTCATATAATGATTAAAACTTCCAAATATCGTCTGAAGATATCTGGAACAGGAATTGGTCAGTGTTCAAATCCAAACATAGCCTTAAGCCCTAAGCTCCGTTGTAAGGGACCGACCATTTAACCTGAAGGGGGGGGGGTTATGGTTTTTTTTTCTGGACAGAAAATTTTTTTCGCGCTTCGCGCGAAACAAATTATTTATTTTTTGCACGCGTATCAACAAAATANATTATTTTTTTGGGCAGAAAGCCTCATTCAGAAAATTTTTTTTCATCATTTTTGCAGCCAAAATATTTTTTTCACATAAAATCAGATCCAAAATATTTTTTTTAGAAAAAAACCATAGCCCCCCCCCCTTCAAGTTAAATTGTCGGTCCCTAATGGTTTATCATCAGCTTCCAAGTCTAAATCTTTAAGGTTTGAAACAGACCACTCGCAGGAAATGCGGCCATAACTTCGGGACTATTTGAGGCAAACTTGTTTAGTCTGAGATTCCCGAACTCTTTAAGGGCGTTCTGTGTATCCTGCAAAAGCTCAATAGCCTGTTCCTTGTGTGGGCAGGACGTCAACCCGTCATCGACGTAGAAGTTGCGGATTACGAATTCAGTAACATTCGTTCCATATTTCGGTTCCGCAGCATATGCAGTTTTCCTTAAGCCTAGTGTTGCGACAGCAGGTGACGGGCTATTCCCGAAACCATGAACCCTCATTCTATAGTCAATCAGACGCTTTTCTATGTCGCTTTTCTATGTCGTTGTCCTTGTACCAGAAGAACCGTTAATAGTTTCGGTGTGTTTTATCAACAATAAAACAATGGAACATGTGTTGCACATCCGCTGAAATAGTTATCATCTATTTTCTGAAGCGAAGGAGTACGCCGGGTAGACTATTTGACAGGTCAGGACCAGACAAAAGGACACTATTCAAGGATACTCGGTCATGTATTGCCGAAGAATAAAAAACTCCACGAATCTGTTCTGGTTTCTTAGGGTTGTACACCCCAAATAAAGGCAGGTACCAACATTCTTCATTTTCACGCAGGGGTGGAGCGACTTCGGCATGATTGTTATCTATAATCTTTTTCATGAATTTCCGTTTGACCGGATTTTTTTCAGGCTTGCGCCTAATAATTCAGCACGACGAGCTGCTTGACTTCGTTTGTTTGGCAATTGCAATCTTTGAGATTTAAAGGGTAATGGGACTACCCAGTTTCCAGTTGAACTATCGCTAAACTCCATATTCATTATATGAAGGAACATCTTAACTTGCCTTCGTAAGACATCCCTTGTTTGTCGTCATCTTTAGTACTTTCGAAAAGGTTTGCTCCTACGTCTTCCTTACGTTTACATTTTATTTCGTCTTTAACGGGATCGAAATGACGTTCCCGGACCTCGAACTGGTTGGTACAAGGTTTCAGTCTTGTATGTTGCCCATCTGGGGTTACATGAGTTCTGTTGACATTCACATGTGCAGGTGTGTGCAGCTTATCTAGACAGGTTTCTCCTATGACTACCAAGCCTAGATGCTTTGTTGCGCATAAGGGGCGCTGTCGTTGTCTTCATCTTTGCGCCGGTCGAGTATATGGTGTGCCGCGGGAACGTCCCGTCCAATTAATAACATTATCTTACAGTTGTCATCAATTGGCTGAATGTTGCACGCTTTAAAGTGCGAGTGATGTTGCATAACTTCTGGTGTCGACATTTCCTCCAGATTGTTGGGAATATTATCACATTCAAGGAGCGGTGGAAGATCAAAATGCGCATTGCTGTCCAGTGATTCTAGGATGTAGTTCCTTCCCTGCTGACCTGAGGTCAGAACTGTACCCGAACATGTTGACAAGCAATAGTTTACGGGTTGCTCTTGTACGTTGGACGAGCCGAAGAACTCTGATGAAGCCAAAGACATGTTACTTTGTTCATAGATAATGGTGTATAACTCGACGACCTTGTCGGGCTCATCCCTGTGGTATACATTCACTGGCAATACCTTGGCACATGACTTGCCACTCGAAAACCCACATATCTCTGTGCACTTATTACTGTGTCACTATTCTTTGACATATCTGTAACTAGCGACTCCCCGCCATGCTTTTGTGCAGGTGAGCGGGGTGGTAAGTCGATTTCTTGGTTTTCACAACGTGCAAAGCAGTAGGGTGCGAATCGCTACCGCAGTCTTTGCACTTTACTCGTGCAGAGCAATTACGGCTGATGTGCGCGTTGACTCGCAACACTTGTAGCATACGTTATTTTCTTTCAGCGATTTCTTCCCTTCTTCTAGAGATTTTTCTTTGAAACCCCAGCACTCATTCAATGGGTGATTCACTTTGTGCAGGATACAGATATCTAGAGTATCTTTACCGGATGCTACATCCGCATTTCGTCTATCTCAGTTTGCGTGCGGTGATTCCAGGTTTACTCGTAGATTGCTGCTGAGTAGGCTGAGAAGCTGGCTTCTTGGTGATTTGGATATCGTAGTCCAGAGTTACGGAGGGGTCGTTCTTTAGTGTGTACATTTCAGACATGAAATTGCAAAAATCAGTGAATGGCGGAAATGGCACGTTATGCTTGACTTTAGAGCTGACTGCCCTCGCGCTCCAATTTTCCTGGAGCCCATACGGTAATTCACCGACTAACGGTTTCACTCCTGACGACGAGTCGAAGTATGCCAGCAAATTTGCGAATGCTGGTTTTCTCTTGACAAACTGAATCTCAGTTTGGATGTTGTGTAGGTCATACAGACGCTTAGAATCTTTGTTCGTCAGGTTCGGAAATTTCTCCAACTTCTGTTTCAATGAAGCCTGTAACATTTCAGGCGCACCATATAATTTATCTAGACGTTTCCATAGTTCCATTAAACCAAAGGACGGATTATCAGCACTACACATTTGTATGCTTTCAGCATGTTTGGACGATTCTGATCTTGACCATTTAACCATGAGGTCTAGCTGTTTTCTTTCAGAAACGCCTGATTCTTCAGTTTGAATTCCAACCCAGATAATACTCTTGGTTGTCTTTAAACTTTGTAAGCCCGGTAGATAGGACCTCTCTCTGTAGCAATAACTTTGTCACATCCTGTGTCTGGTCAGGACTTGGTCTACTTTGGCCAGAAAATGGCATATCTGTAATTGGTGCATGTTGCACTACCGGTGTGAACTTGGGCGCACTGGCATCTAGGATGGACGTGATGGGTCGAGTTCCCGAGTAAACGGGAGTTGTTCTCGTTGGCGGGTCACAATTTTTTGATATGGGCTTCTTCTTCTTTGGTTTAACCACTCGGTCATCAAACCATGAGCACGCCGTCGCAACTTGGGGCTGTACCGTAGTCGGGGTTGCCATGGTTTACTCTATGAGTCATAGATTGTATAGCTTCGGGGAACCCACTAAACATCGCTGGAGGTCGAGTGTCAGGATTTGTATAGGTGAAATTATTAGATTTTGTCACTTTCGGTTGGATAGGACTAGTTTGATCCTGTTCGGCTGCTTTGAGGAAATTCCTCTCAGGTATGTCGATATTCTCAAACACTTTCGGTTTAACTGCAGTAGCCTGATCGGCAATGAATTCTTTCACTCGCAGCATGGGGTCTATAGTGTGTTCTAGCAGAACATGATCCAGGTCTTGACTGTGGCTGTCTTCGAGTTCGAAAACTTGTGCTTCGACGTCGGCGACAGCTGCCTCCTCTTCGACCGCTAACAGATCTATTTCTACTTTGAACTCAGTTTGTTTACGTGCAGATTCGGCCTGTTTAAGTATGGCGTGTTGTTCCAGTTCGGCCTGATGAAGCTTGGTTTGTTGTTCCAGTTCGGACTGCTGAAGCATGGTTCGTTGTCCTAGTTCGGCCTGCTGAAGCTTGGTTTCTGCCTGCTGAATTTCGTTTTGTTCATTCAATTCGGCCTGTTGTTTTAAAGGTAGGGCCTGTTTTCGAGCAAAGATCATTTGTGCCTTGGCCCCTTCTGCCTTTGCCCGTTTTTGTTTTGCCGAGCTTTCTGTGTTTGTCGAATAAGCGGGACTCGTGTCCAGTGAACCGTGTGATTTCACTGATCTATGTTTAGAGCGAACTGTAATCTTGGCTGTAGACGATGTCGTAGCACTGATATTCTGTAGCTGTTCCCGAGCATAGTCGTATACCCTTTGGTTTAGGTCCAAGAGATCCTGGTGAGTTTCCAGGTCTCTGTTAGCCTCGGTAGTGTGCCGACTTTGTAGAAATTCGACATAGATGTCGTATTGTCGTTGATATTTTCCGAAGGCGGAAACCAGGCTCTCCAGGCTCTGTACGGCGCTTTTGTCTGTAATTTCGGGGCTTACTTCCCCAACGAAGGACTCGAACTATATCCCAATGAGGGGTTAGTTTATCAATATGTTTTTCTTGTTGCTCTCTGAAGAGCTCTTTTCCCTTTTCGGTAAGAGTCCGTATTCTCGGTTCCGAGGGAACCTCCAATAGTTCATGCTTTTATTACCAGGGCTGGTGATCACCTGGTCTTGTTCATGTAAGGGGTTGGTGTTCCCGGTTGACGTGCTTTCAGTGTATATGACGACTGTGTTAGATAACTAGACAGAGTATTCGTAAATTTACTATGCTAGATCCAGCTAGCATAACCTTTAGTATCTCAAGTGGAATCTGAAATCGGCTGGTACAAAACTTGATCCAACTGTGCTAGTGTGTCTGACTACTGGCTGTTAATACCACACCTAAAAAGCAGGAGATATACAACCTAATATTACGTCAAGTACCGCGATACCATATAACACCTTGAATACGCAATTTACACGATATTAATAAGGGATTTACAAGGTGACGGAATTTACAAGGTAAATTTGCGGTGGGGTGCCTAGGTTTACACCTAACTACAATTTTCACGTTAGAAAAGCTATATATTGATTGACTGGGAGGACTGACTATCTCAGAAATTTACTAGGGGGNAAAATGCCCAAAACACATTTACAGAAAAGGTCTTGCTCCCCCTCAAGTTTTACAAATCTTGTAAGATGATAAAAAGGATGAAAGACAAAGATTACCCAGAAAGAAGGACTATGTGTTCATCCGTGTTAGCTGTACAGTATATAGATGGGTTTCTTTTACATCTATCACGCAAAGTCATTAAACATATAACCTATAGTAACATCAGGGACCACAGGTCTCTACATTAACTTTTATTTGCATTTGTCCATCAGACAAGTAAATCCTGATCCTAAGATCAAAGATGGCACTAATTGTCTCCTAATCTACAAAACCTATCTCTCAAAAGTTTTCTTTAGCTCTGATACTTAAAGTATTTTCAGGTATAGTACATGCAGAGACATTCAGTTAAAAATCACTTTGGCCTGACAATTTTCACACTTGTCACACTGGAAATCCCAGGCGTTGTTGATGTTTGTCTGGCAAAATGTTCGGTGAAATTTCACCCCAAAAATCGTCAGTAATTTTATTTGATGTTGGGTCAATTACTGAGGGGGGGCCGGCCCTTTTTCGGGATGTCAGGATTGGAAGATTTTAACCACGGGATTTCTTTAATTTATGCCCGGGATTTCGGGAAATAAATGTATCGAGAATCGGGATTTCATGAATTTAAACCCCTTGATCGCGGGAAAAATCTACATCGAGAATCGGGAAATCAAGGAATTGTCTCGGGATTTCGGGAATTTTTCTGTTTCTTTCAAAAGCATAATCAGGTACGTACATTTTCCGATATTAATTTAAAGATAATAAAATTTATTACATTTATCAACATAAGAATCACAGGCATATTCCTTTTTGTGTTAATGTTTTGGGTCGCTAAGCCAACTGTAAGCTTTTGCGACTCTTTGTTATCCTAACTAACTTCCTATTTCTGTACCTTTAAATTAAAATGTTGTCTTTTTTTGGGGGGGGAGAACCTCATGGAATTTGATTAATTGAAATGTTTGTTTTCTTGAACATCTGTATACACTTTCCAAACAAAAATCCTTTACCTACGCTGAGAAAATATAGCTTTAGCATGTTTAGTTTTGACAAGATTAAAGCTCTGAACAGATTAAGTTTCTAATATACACAGAAAAAAAATTAATGAAATACAAACTTTATAAGTTCTGAAATTAGTAGTGATTTTGAAATTAATGCGTACAAAACAAGTAAAAAAATATTTAAATCAACTTCAAGAAATTGCATTACAATAATTGTTCGAAGGGTTTACAATTAATCCATACTTTACAGAAGATATTGACAACTGAATTGGGAAAATTAATACACAAAATTTATCAGAAACTATGCTGATTGTAAGGTACCATGCTTTTCAAACTCTTTCGTTATACCATGGAGGTATAATACCTAAATAAGTGGCAAACGTTTCATTTCAAAGAGACTGTACTTTTACACCCGTAGCCGACATCTTGAAAGACGTCAAAGAAACACACAGCAAAATAATTCATTGATGATACTGTCATAAGATTTTTCGTTTGATTGGTTGGAATCGAATGTAAAATTATATTAGGGCAGTGCCAAATCAGTCGTTCCACATACTACATATACGGTCTTGCTGTCAATCAATTATCAACAATGTTTCTTTCTTTCAGAAGTCGAGCTCATTTTATCCACTTGACCGTTGCAATATTGATAATTTTATATTTGTTTATGTATTTTGTATTATGATAATATATCTATTATTGTGGTAGTAAATTATTAGTATTGAATTTCTTCAATCGTTTTCCAAAAGTTGCAGTTAGTTGGAAAGTAAGTGAGAACCGAACCGTCAGTCTGAAAAGAACAATCCAAGGCAATGGCAACGTCGGAAAATCTCCCGAAGACTGAGATTTCACAGAATTTCCGCCAGAGTTGCCAATCTCTCTGGTATGCCTTTGATTACAAAAATATTATTTCAAAAATTTAAAATTGGGGGGGGGGGGGGGGGGTGTCTTCAACAATTTTTTAAGCCAAAACTATTATTTGATCTTCTTTTGAAACTTTTAATGTTAAAATATTAAATATATTTTACTTTACCGATCTGGAGGACAAAATATCTGTATAGGTTTGATCCGCTTAGGGAGATGAATGCCAGAATATGCCCCCCCCCATCAAATGTTCGTCCCCTTATCTTATTATCAGGAACCCTCATTTGGTTCTATGTTCAAATTATCCACTCTCAAGACCTTCAGTCCTTGATCATTTGCGTAACCATGACTCGTACCTCATCCGCATTGAATACACGATTTAAATGATTATTACTACTTCCGGTAGGAGACGAATCATGGCCTCATTGACACCCATGGAATATGACGCCAAAAAACTAAGATAAAATCCATGCTTACATATTACAATGAGACACAAAATTTTCCCCTTTGCAAGGAAAAGGTTAACATTTTTCTGGACAAATCGTTTGCAGAAAAAGAGTTCACATATCTAGATTCCTTTATAATATAAGCAATTGGTAACAAATTTGTGTGGCACTGCTGTGTAGTTATAATTTCACAATTCCGAATTCTTTTCGGTGAAACTTTTTTCGTCTATTACTTTCTCGAAAACCCATCATTCAGAACACTATCTCATCAGTCATTAAATGTATCGTGTAAATCATTTAACCTTTAAGGCGGAAAAAAAGTTTGGACTTTTAAAGATTTTTTTAATTGTCAAATCATATCGATCTTGCTTCAAATCTTTCTGAATTATGGTTATAATAATACTTGGAAATCGGTTTATATTTTTGTCGACGATTTAAACGATTTAGATAAAACTTTCCATGCAATTGCTTTTTCTTGGTGTGTGGGTGGGTCGGTGGGGTGGAATTCACATGTTCAAGCCTTAATGATTAATCAGCAAGTACTGATCAGTACTGTTAACACTTTTATCTATCATACGAATTGAACGAGTTGCAGAACAAATTAAGTAATGCTGCATGTGACAGATATTGAAAAGTTGAAAACATTTTGTATGTCAATAACAGAAACTCTTGTAGATCTGAATACCTTTTCCATATATAAAAATCACGAAAACATGGCGTATGTCATTTTTCACCTTTTAGCTCACCTGACCCTAGGGTCAATGTGAGCTTGCCAACACTCAGCGTCCGGATGTCAGTCGTTTGTCCGTTATTTTATTTTAGATTTTCAACATCTCCTCTGAAATTATTGAAGCAAGTTCATCCAAAGTTTACAGCAAATGTCTATGATTCGTACTTTGCTTGTGGATTGTGGCATGTGATTGTAGTTCCTGGCCATTGTAGGTGTTTGCTGTTTTCCTGTTTTTGTAATTTCCAAGATTTTTTTGTTCCGACAAAATGGAACTTAGTTTAAATTGGACCCAATGAGAAAACATCATTTTTATCATCTATTCTGAAAGGAATGAAGCAAATTTACCTTAACTATACTGAATTGACAAAGGAAAGGTCTTTACAAATTATACGTTTTTCCCTGATTCCAATTAACACATGACAATATGGGTTAAACATTGATCCTATGGGAAATATCTCCTTTGAAAGCCAAGAAGCGAATTCAACGAAATTGTACGAAAATGATGTATGGAAGTTCCTTTACATAGATCGAGCAAATTTAGGGGAGGTCCTATGCAAAGATTTCTCAATTTTTTCTGCTTCGATAACCAACATATTGCCGCCACAAGAATGGAACATAGTTAAGCCCTATTGGAATTAATAATTTGATCATTTTTGAAACACCTGAACCAAATTCAGCCAAATTTTAAAGCATTTATGGTAGATCATTCACTATTTAATACATGTACTTCGTTTCACGACGTCATCGATTAACTTAGTTTAACATTGAACCCTATGAGTGACGTCATCATTTTCACTATCTGAAACCATTGAAGGAAAATAACTAAACTAATGGTGTAGGGTAGAACCATTTAAAAGATTGCTCATGTCAGTTCGATTCGACAAACATAGTTGCCAGCACAGAAACATAGTCTAGCATTGGCCTTTTGGAAAATTATATTTTTATCATGTCCACTGAAAGTCTGAAGCAAACTCAACAAAACTCTACAGGAAGTTTGTATTGTATATCCTTTAATAATACCCCATTTCATTTAGATAAAAAAAAA
>MJUU01036882.1:7318-34491 GCA_002080025.1 Modiolus philippinarum | reverse complement strand
CCGCCATTGCTAAAAATAGAACATAGGGGTAAAGTGCAGTTTTTGGCGAATAACTCAAAAACCGTTACAGATATCAAAAATCTGACAGGAGTAAAAATGATCAGCATGATGAGATCTACCCAGTGTGCAATTTTGAAGAAAATCTGAAACCCATCTCGGAGTTACAGCCCCTTTTCCGTAAAATTTTCAAAATTTTTGCATTTTTTATTTCAAAAAGTGTAACAGATAGAGGTCAAGTGTAAATTGCAAAAATGTTCAGCATATCAAGATCTACCCACCCTGAAGTTTGAAGAAAATCAATTAACCCTTGTAGGAGTTATTGCCCCTTTTTCACCGAATTTTTAAATTTTTTGTATTTTTCATCTTTTATTTCCAAAACTATAGAAGATGAAGGTTAAGTGTAAATTGATGAAATATTTGCCATGTTGTGGCGACTTCAGAACTGATGTTGAAAATTGTTTCTTGACCGCCATTTTCAAAATGGCCGCCAAAAAAGGCGGGAAAATTCAACATTGTCCGATTTCAATGAATTTTTGGTTCCAAATAGATATTGATGTTGCGATTTCAAAACCGTTGTTGAAAATTGTTCGTTGACCGCCATTTTCATAATGGCCACCAAAAAAGGCGGGAAAATTCAACATTGTCCGATTTCAATGAAATTTTGGTTCCAAATAGATATTGATGTTGCGATTTCAAAACCGTTGTTGAAAATTGTTCGTTGACCGCCATTTTCAAAATTGGCCACCAAAAAAGGCGGGAAAATTCAACATTGTCCGATTTCAATGAAATTTTTTTTCCAATTAGATATTAATGTTGCGACTTCAAAACCAGTGTTGAAAATTGTTCCCTGGCCGCCATTTTCAAAATGGCCGCCAAAAAAGGCGGGAAAATTCAACATTGTCCGATTTCAATGACTTTTTGCTTCCAAATAGATATTGATGTTGCTATTTCAAAACCGTTGTTGAAAATTGTTCGTTGACCGCCATTTTCAAAATGGCCACCAAAAAAGGCGGGAAAATTCAACATTGTCCGATTTCAATGAAATTTTTTTCCAATTAGATATTAATGTTGCGACTTCAAAACCAGTGTTGAAAATTGTTCCTTGACCGCCATTTCCAAAATGGCCACCAAAAAAGGTGGGAAAATTCAACACTGTCCGATTTCAATGACATTTGGTTTCCAAATTGGTCTTGATGCGCAACTTCAAAACTGATGTTGAAAATTGTTCGTTGACTGCTATTTTTAAAATGGCCGCCAAATAAGGCGGGAAAATTCAACATTGTCCGATTTCAATGAAATTTGATTTCCAAGTAGATATTGATGTTGCGACCCCAAAACCGATGTTGAAAATTGTTTGTTGAATGCCATTTGCAAAATGACGTCTCAATTTCAAAACTGGTGTTGAAAGTGGTCCTTAGCAAGAACGTTTTTTGTCAAAAAAGCCCAACAAAGAAATATAGTAAAACATGATCAGACTTTAAAAACAGTTCAAGACATTGGAGGTGTTTGAGCTATGAAAATTTGAGAAACTGAAGATCAACTGTATAACTTACAATTTTACCTTCATTGTAGCAACTGAAAGCCAGGTGAGCGATACAGGCTCATGAGAGCCTCTGGTTCTATTACCTATAATTTTTTCAGAATTGATTTTTTTGTTCTCGTCCTGATGCAGCTGAAATCTTCTTCACTTGACGTTTTACTCCTACTGATCAAACACCCAAATCTACTCAGGTTTTTCTTGTAGATTCAATCTATTTCGAAAAGCTCGCCTAGATCATCGAAATAATTGCCCCCAACCACCGGATTTAGCATCCTTAAAGTTTCTGATTAAAAATATATTTCACCAGTTTGTAAAAACGATCTACTCATCCTCTAGTATAGGGTTTATTCAAAGGCTTCTTCAAAAAAAAATATATAGAAAAAAAGAAACTAGCCAAATTTATTGGTTTTAAGCTTCTGGTATAAATGATTTTTTGTCACTTAACAGTCCTCGCGTTGGTGATTCTAATCTCCAACATCGTTCATAATTTATATGCGTCTGAGTATTTATTTACATGGTAGATTCACTGAAAATTTAAATTAGTCACTATGACCAATTACCTAGTCGTAATATGGGTTATGGGTAGTCAGATGCCTTAATGACTATCAATTCAGTCAGTATGACTGTATAAGTAGTCAAAATGACTATCAAGCTGGTCAGCTTATCTATTGACCACGCGGGTAGTCGCACACCACGTGTTTATATAGAGTATCGGATATCACGCGCACATTTTCGCGGGCTCATTCCGGTTCTTTGTTCGAAGAAGTAAAGAGTCAGCAGTTTGAATTTTTTAAAAATTGCAGTGTAAAATTGTTCAGTGTAAGTATTCTTTGATATAATTTGGTGGTCTTGTATAAATTAATACTTGAAAAATGAAAAAAACAGAACATGTTGACTTATCTCAATGTATTTAGATTAAATTCGACATCCGAATCTCAAAAAGGGGGAATCGATTTCCAGCATGAAACTGCAGCAAAACATCACAGAAATGGTTCTCATTTTTTTCAATTATGTTGTTCTAGTCATGTATGTGTAATACTATCAACATTTCAATAGACATACTGTCAGACAACAAGCCGACCTTTGAAAAAGGGGGCGGGGGTGATCCTAATTCAGACAAAAATGGTATCATTCAAACATGTCAATTAATAAATGAAATTAAGTTTATCCAAATCAACAATTTTATAAATGTTGTTATGTAGTGTATTTAAAAAAAGTCGAATATTGATAAACTGGTACGAAAATTGTTAACCGGAAGTTAAGTTACGCTGTTGTTTTGAGTATTACCTTACTTCAGAAAAATATGGGTAATTTACTAGTACATGTTTACAGGACTTTTCATGCTTGTTGCTGCGTAATAGTAGAATATCACACTGTTTTAACACTGCATATCATAAAGGTAACGCGTCTTGTCATTTGTTTTCCACTTTTCTGTTAGTGTACGAAGCGCAAGGGTTCATGATTCTGACAGTTCCAAGACCAAGGCCACTCATGCACTGCCTCAAAACAGACATAACTACACAATGTCAATGCAGTTATGGTGTATGGGGCATAATTTCGTGTCGATGTCTGATTAGACGATGTTAGGATTTTGGTGTTGCTTATAAATTGTGTGTCCTAAAATTAGATATTGTTATGATCTTGGTGCTTTTGAAACATTTTGTGTTTGGAGATGAGGGATTGTCAAGATCTTGGTGCTTTTGATACATTTTGTGTATTAATGATGAGTGACTGTCACGATCTCGGTGCTTGTGGTATATTTTGTGTCACAAGATGAGTGAATGTCAAAATCTCGGTGCTTTGGTACATATATTGTGTCATAAAGATAAGTGACTGTCACGATCTCTGTGCTTGTACATTTTGATGAGTGATTGTTAAGATCTCTGTGATTTTGATACATTTTGTGTCTTGATAGATTAGTAACTGTCATGATCTTGGTGCTTGAGATACATTTGTTATCATTTGATTAGTGAATGTCAAGATCTTGGTGCTTTTGATACATTTTATATTTAAAGATGAGTGACTGCCACAATCTCGGTGCTTGTGGTACATTTGTGTCACAAGATGAGTGAATGTCAAGATCTTGGTGCTTTTTATATATTAGTGTCTAAAGATGAGTGATTGTCATGATCTTGGTGCTTGTGATACATTATGTGTCTTAAGATGAGTGAATGTCAAGATCTTGGTGCTCTTGATACATTTTGTTTTTTAAAGATGAGTGACTTTGACAATTTCGATGCTTTTGGTACATTTTGTGTTTCAAGGGGAATGAATATAGAGATCATAGTACTTATGGTATTGCAAACTCTTCTATTTTCATTGGCAGATCTAAGAGGGGCTGGGGTTTGGAAGCCCACCTTTTTGGCCAATCATGTATTTTTGAATGAATTTCCTGATGTTTTACTAAGAAATATCCCCAAATAGTTTTTGCGCTAACATGTAGCTCTGCTTGGCAAAATTTCCTTTTACTTGTACTTTGAACCCCCCCCCCCCCCCCCCTCAACTTTTCTGGTTGCCTGGATCAGCCCCAATTTTTATAATTAATATGTCATCTAACATCTAACAATTCATCACAGTTACTTGGATGTTTTAGTATTGGGGTTCAACAGTGTGCCTCACTTTTTGGGCTTTATTAGCAGTCAGCAGTTGTTTCACCAGTTAGTTTATTTGTTTCTTCTGTTTTTGATACATTCAGTACATGCATATGGTAATGGAATTCAATATGGATAACATTTATTTCACATACAATTGTACAAATTTATTTTGCATATATTCCGATTTTTATTTATATAAGATACAAAAAAAAATGTACAGAGGAGGAAGGAAAACACAAGAATTAACGGTGGGAAAGAAACAACATACATGTATAGCTACATGATGTATTAGTTTGCAAGGATAAAACCTCGGTACATAATCATGTTTGACTCCCTAGAAATGCATGTGTCAAATCCCTTTTTTCAAAACCACAGTAGTTAGACCAAGTTCACTAAGTGCCTTTTTTATCTTTAGATCGTCTCAAAAAGGTCTGAAAATGGGTAAACACAACATTGTCAAGAGGAAAGAATACCAGAAGAGACGAAAACAGAATCAAATTTTAAGAAAGAAAATTTCTGTGAATGGCAAATCCACAATACTAAATACCGAGGACAAAATCAAAACTTGCAGTTCTAGTTCTCATAGCCAAGAAGGCAACATGAAATCATATAACTCAAAATTAACAGAAGAAGCTCAAACAATGCATATCAATAAAATTTCGGATAAAAAGTGTTGTGATTTATCATCAAATACCTTTAGTACATGCAGCAATAATCATATGATTGATTATAAAACTAGCAGCAGTTCTTACTACGTAGAGTCTGAATTTTGTCAAAGTCAGTGTTCAAGCAAACCAAGGGTCAAGTCCAGAGAAAAAAGCCATCATTATGATCATGGAATTTTACAACGCTATACAGAAAAAAATGATCCGCTCATAGTCAAATGGGAAGAATTAAAAATGTTACAAAAGCGCGCCCTTCGGATCAGAAAAATGAAATTTTAGTACCAGTAACTGTTTGTAATGAAATTAAATCACTACATTATATATTACACGAATGTCAATACACAACAAGCTTTGACAATTCTGAGCAATAAGATATTGATCACTATGTTATTATTTTTGGCATCAACAAACTTACAAACTGAACGTGAACTGTTGAGATCAGCAGTCACATTGTGGAATATGTTTCATTGATAGATACATACATGTATTAAGAATTGACTGAACGAATTGTCATTTTCATAAGGATAAATACATTTGTATTTGATGAATTGTAAATTTTTAGTTTGATTCAATAAAAAATTCAGATTAATACTGATGATATATTTAAGCTATACCGGTAGTTTTTGTGTGATACAAGCCCTAAGTATAATCTAAACAATGATGTATCATAGTTGTACCACAATACCCCAGCGAAGCTACAGTATTGTTTAAACTTGCCTCCCATTTTAAGTAGAGGCCACTTTTGTTTTGAAAATCTATTAAAAATGTACAGTATCTTACACTTAAACAAAGATTGCACGAAAATAATTTTACAAGTGGAGAACACAAAAAGGAGAAAAATATTACATCATACATTATGTAGATGAAGCTACATTATCACCCAAATTACCCCATGGGTATATTTGGGTTATAGTGGAGGATTGCAAGAGCTTGATGTTATGCTAGTATTAAACCTGTTAATCATTACAATATTGTGTATGTAGACAATCACAAGAACAAAGATGTCCTGTACCACAAGTCCACAAACCCCTTGGTTTTATTCAAGTTGGATCCCTTTTTTTCTGGAAAAATGCTAAATAGAACCATAACAAAAAAAAATCATTTTCATTATCTGTGATTCAATACTTTCTTAAGTGAGCCAAACAGACTAAATCTCTGAGTCTGTAGTTTTTGGAATTGCCTTTTCTGAAGGTTGACAGCCAGTGCAAGGCATCTTAAACCTGGTTTACCCCACCATCTTATTTATAAAATGCCTGTTCCATGTCCATGGTGTCAGGAATATGACGGCTTGCCAAAAATGTTCTGTGTTGGATTGTGTTTCCCTGATTCTGTCGAATGTTATACAGATTTTCCCTACTGGTCTCTCCCTTTGATTGATTGTCACCTTTTTATGCCCTGCCCACGAATGTGGAAGGGGCATATAGTGTTAGCCTTGTCCGTCTTTCCGTACGTCCGTATGTCCGGTTAAGTTTTGCGTTTAAGTCCATTTGGTCAGAAACTGTAAGAGGTAGAACAATGATAATAGGTCAGTAGGTAGATCTTTGATAGTACTACATAGTTCACAAGGTAGTTTGACTCTTTGATGTACATTTCATGCTTGAGTGACTCTTGTTAAGTTTTGCATTAAAGTCCATTTCTCAACAACTACACATTATAGGACAATGCTATTTCATCACATTAATTGCCTTGACAAGTACTACCCAAGTCATTGACAATTAGGTGGATTGACCTACATTTTACACTTCAGTGACTTTGGTTAAGTTTTGCATTAAAGTCCATTTCTCAACAACTACACATTATAGGACAATGAAATTTCATCAAATTAATTGCCTTGATGAGTACTACCCAAATTTTTAACCATAAGGTGACTTTGACCTATATTTTACGCTTCAGTGACTTTGGTTAAGTTTCGCATTAAAGTCCATTTCTCAACAACTACACATTATACAATGTAGTACAATAATATTTCATCAAATTAATTTTCTTGATGAGTACTACCCAAATCATTGATAAAAAGGTGGCTCTGACCTACATTTTTCGCTTCAGTGACTTTGATTATGTTTTGCATTTAAGTCCATTTCTCAACAACTTTACATCATAGGACAATGATATTTCATCAAAATAATCGCCTTGACTAGTAGTACCCAAATCATTGACAATAAGGTGGCTTTGACCTACATTTTCCGCTTCGTTGAATTCTCTAGTTTTATTTGAATGCATACAAAATTTTTGCAAATTATCTTTTCAGATTAAAGAGAATTGTCATTTTTTCAAATTGTACTTCAAAATATACTGTGAGTGTATATACAGAACATTTCAAGGCAAGTATGGTGTAGATCTACATGTACTGTTCTGCAAAAAAGTTTTTCTGCTCACATCGTCCACATAGTATAAACACAATGTTTCCATGTTCAAGATGTGCAGTGTTGTGTCGCACATACCAAAATTTATTATTGCACTATAGATTTGTTCATAGTCACGAAAATGGGTTTAAAATAACATGTGGTGTGGACAATTGTCAAAAAAACTATAATTTAGTATTTTCTTTAACAAAGCACATTAGACGAAAGCATGTCAATTTTTACAACTTGCATCTATCAAGGTTTCGGGAAAGTCAAAAAGAACATGATGCATATCTGAATTTAACTGCATATCAAGAGATTGATGATGATGACGATGAAGGAGTTAATGCAGACAATGCAGGTGTGATAATTGAGGAACACCAAAACATAAATGAAACACAAATAGACTTCCAGGAGAAAATGGCACTATTTTTGTTAAATGTTAGGGAAAAATGCAAACTTCCTGCAAATGTTTTGCCAATAATTGTGCAAGAATTCAGTGACATGTTTTGTCTTCATCAAGCTGAAATAAGCCGCAAATTAGATAAAGTTCTCTGTGATTTAGATGTTGATATAAATATAAAAAATCAGTGCAAGTCATTGATGAAAGAAAATTCAGATGTTGAGAATGCCTTCCTTAGTTTCAGTAGTAGTACAAAGTTGAACAAGTATGCAAAAGAAAACTTAAAAATTGTCGAACCAGAAGAGTTTATTTTGAATAATAATTTAAATGAAAAACCATGTTCCATGCATTATGTACCTATTTTAGACACATTGAAAACTCTTTTGTCACATGAAGATGTTTTTTCATATGTGATTAACGATCATAAATCAAATGATCATATATTGAGAGATATCTGTGATGGTTCAGTATGCAGTGATAATGACTTTTTTGCACAAGGCAGAAATAAAGTGCAAATTCTTTTATTTTATGATGATTTTACTGTCTCAAATCCTATTGGGCATGCAGTAAAGAAACATAAATTTGGTGCCTTTTATATGATACTTGCAAATCTTCCACCAAAATATCGATCACAGCTTCATGTGATTCAACTTGTAGCATTGGTAGAATCAGACCACCTTAAAGCCTTTGGATTTAGAGACGTCTTGGATCCTTTGATTCAAGATTTAAATACTTTAGAAACTGATGGTATACAAATAGAAAAACCTGAAGGAAACATCACTCTGCAGGGTAGTGTAATCGCTTTAATAGGTGATAATCTAGGAGCTCATGCTATCGGAGGATTTGTTGAAAGTTTTACAACTGCAAGGTGCTGTAGATTTTGCTTTCTACCTAAAACGCAAATGCAACAAAGAGTTTCTAGTTGTAATTTACCAATGAGAAGTAGAGAGATGTATAATCAGCAAGTTCGGCTTGTTTCTGTAAATCCAGATCTTTCAGCTGTTTATGGATTGAAAGGGAAATCTGCTCTTAATGATCTTAATTATTATCATGTAATAGGCGGGATGCCTTCTGATTTAGCCCATGACTTATTTGAGGGAGTAGTTCCAGTTGTGATCACCCTTGTATTGAAATATTGTGTACAAAGAGGATTTTTTAGTTTAGATTTTCTGAATGGGCAAATATCTGATTTTTTGTTCTCTGAAGTTGACAAAGCAAATAGACCAAAAACCCTTCCATCAACATTAGCAAAACTTAAAGTTAGTCAGTCAGCATCTCAATCATGGTGTCTTTTTAGATTTTTACCTTTGATGGTTGCTGATTTTGTTCCAGTAGGAGACCCAAAGTGGGAAATATTATTGTCTTTACTTGATGTTGTTTTTT
This sequence comes from Modiolus philippinarum, assembly GCA_002080025.1. Classification (NCBI taxonomy): domain Eukaryota; kingdom Metazoa; phylum Mollusca; class Bivalvia; order Mytilida; family Modiolidae; genus Modiolus; species Modiolus philippinarum. The sequence continues at coordinate 25,564 of MJUU01036882.1, read as the reverse complement.
ATGTTTGTGCTCCAGCACTGGGCAGAGGTCATGTTGAGTATCTGAAAGAGCTTATTGAGGATTTTCTTGAATCATTTTTAAGAGAATTCCCAGACGAACACTTAAAACCAAAGTTTCATTTTATGTTGCACTACCCCAGTCAAATTCTTAAATTTGGTCCACTTATTCATTTGCAAACATTAAGATTTGAGGCAAAACACAGTTATTTTAAAGAGCTTGCCCAAAGAAATAAATGCAAGAAAAATTTGTGCAAATCACTAGCAACAAGGCATCAATATTTACAATGTGTTTCACAAAGTCAGGATAGATTTTTGAACCCTGACAAACTTCAATCTGTAGGGGGGAGCATGGTGCCAGTTGTCTTGTTGAAAAATAAAGTTCAAAGACTACTGACACCCCACCTTGGTGATTCTACAGAGGTATTTCAGTGTAGGTCACTGACTTTCAGAGGCATTCGATATATAAAAGGTTGTTGTTTGGTGACAGATTTCAAAGACTCACTGTATCAGTTCATTAGAATTGAACAATGTTTTATTATCCATGAGATTCCATTTGTGCTCGGCAAAAAGTTGAAAACATGTTCTTTCAATCGTCATTTGTTTGGTTTCAGTACTGATGAGACCACCGATTATGAGCTGATAAAAGTAGATCAGGTTACTGATAGTCAGGTATTAGGGCTATATAAACACAGGGATTTAAGAATTGTTGTGATGAGGTACAAATTTTTATTTTAGATTACATGTATGTTCAGCAGGTATGGTTATATTATATTCAGTGTATGATACCTTTTTTTTTGCAAAATTTGGGCGAGCCAGATCTACTTATGGTTTCCTGAGAAGAGTAGCCAGCAGGGCATTGAGAAAAGCATATGTATATAAATGTCTTAATAACGTTTATACATTTGTAGTAGTTTTCACTACTCTTGTCCTTAAATTGCGAAGGTGAAACGGAAACAGTAATCTGTCTTAATTTATGGGTTGGGAGAAATGGGTTCTGCAGGTATCAGTACATTTTTTCTCAGTGCCTATATAATACTTGAATACTGGTTTATTATTTATTTTTTATATGTAGACATATAACATGTACAAATGTTGATCCAAAAGACAACAACATCCATATTACCGCTCAGATTTATGTTCTTATTTCGCCTACATGTTTTGCCCCGTTAAGGGCATCTTCATATGTACAAAGTATAATAGTCAATCATTTGTAATTGATATTAATATATTGAAAGTACATGTCATAAAAATGTTTATGTTACTATGTATGAAACTTATTTCAGAAATAATGGTTCAACTGTTGATATCTCATGGAAATAGACAAAAGGTGGCTGTGTGTGAACTTTCACTTGAAAGCATCACAAACATATTTGTTACAAAGTATTCTCTTCAGAAGGGAGAGTTCTTCTTACAGTATTTTAATGATGTATTCCAAGAATGGATTGACCTTGAAGAGGACAATTTAGAAGATATAAACAAGGAAAATGGCTTCAGCAAAGTGAGGGCGCAATTAGAGGTGGATAATGTCATCATAATCAATGAAACAAAGGAAGAGCAAGGAGATAAAAAAGATTTAGCTGAAAACCTAATTGAAAGAAATGAACTGGAGTTGCCTATATTAAGAACTCCCTCAATATACAAGGCTCCAAAATCAGTTGAAACACCAAAATCTTCGGCGTCTACAACACCAATATCTACAGTGTCTACAACTCCTGATAATCAAGTAACTGAAACACCAGAACGTCTTTCAGACACACCAATTGAAAATGCTAGAAAGAGGAGTTTGTTTTCGACCAGCACTTTTGAAAGGTAGTGTTGTTAATGAATTGAAACTATTCAGTGAATACTGTTTATGTTAAATTCATAATTACAGAATTCCTCATTAAGGTAGTTTGGGTGTCTTAGTTTATGACATAAGAACTTTTTTTTAAATTTCTACATTGAAACTTTGATCAATAAGCTATAATAATTGCAAAAAAATTTGGGGGTCACAAATGTGTCAAAAAAGATACAAAGACCGAGTTCTAAAGATTGGTGAAATTGGCTTTTTGTTCTATATTGACAATAGAATTATATTGGAAATAGCGCTATACAACTATTCAAGGGCATATTTTTTCTAATTTTATTCGAACAGACTTGATACTTATTGTTCAATTTTATTTGAATTATTGTATTCAGGACAGACAACATTATCATTGAATTATTGAAATTTTGCCTAAATGCACAAAAAGATGCTCAGTTTTAGACAACCCAACCAATGTTCCTTGACAACCTGTGTTTTCTTGTCGGCGACATATGTCTCAGAAAGCAAGACACATATCTTTGAGCACTTTAAAATAGTCTTATGTTTTAGTATTTGAATTTTTAATGCATGTTGATTGATATTTTGATTTTTTTTTTTTTAGAAATAAGAAGCCTTTGCCAAGGGAATACAGTATTCCAAAACACACCTTCTCTCAGGGATTGATTGTCAAATTAGAAAATCAACTGCCGATTGAAAAGAAGGATAGGAAAGAAATATTGGGTGGCATATACACTGATGTCACGATTCATGAAGGTGGATTGTAAGTAAATGTATCATTATGAATATTTAACAGTATCTAATATAGGAATTTTAATGTGTTTAATGCTAAAATGCATTTGCTAATTTTATTATGTTGCCCAGATGTAGTCGGGGCGACATATTGTTATTGTATTGTTTATTCATTATTTTTGTTTATGTTCATCCAATGATTTTGTCCAGACTATTTTGAGAACGCGGCTTGATATAACCAAATGAAACTTGGCATGAAGTTAGATCAGCATGATGAGAAGTGCAGGCTACGGAAAAAAAATTTAAATGGCCGCCAAATTACGTCAAACTTTGTCCGATTTCAAATTGATTTCTAGTTAGATTTTGATGCTGCTAATAAGATGGAATCATAGAATTGGCTGCCAGGAGCGACACCAGCTATTGCTTGCAATTGCAAATCTAGTTATATTTACTTTTTGCATGCAGTACTTAATACAAGTGTATTCATGATATGGTACTCTTGGAAAATAGTTTTGTTTTATAAATTTTCCTGAATAACAGAATACTGAAATTACTGTGAATTTAATTTCTATAGAAAGCCATTGTTACAACTTGTGTCTGTTCAGAGCAGATCAAACCAGAACAGAAACTGTAATTTTTAAAAGCTGAGAAAGCACAAGTGACCATTAGGATCTAAATAAAAAGTCAAATTCAGAATGCAAGATAAGATATTCCTACAAAATTTCCTAAATTTTAGATAATGCATGTTTCCAAATAAAATCAGTTTTTAGGCAACTCTGAAGTACTGACTACTGGGTTGGTGAATATCCTCAGGAAGAAAAGTAAAATTTGACTTTGCAAGTTTTTGATTCCTCTTACAAGTATTTATTAACTGATTTGTTTTTTGTTGTTGATTATAGATATCCTACAGCTGACCAGTACAATTCAATCATTGATAGCCTATTTCGAGAGTATCCACACTTGGCTACAGGTGAAGGGGTAGCCCTCCAGAGTGCTAGGGTAATTATTTAAGTTCTATTCTAATCTATTTTGTGGTATAATAAATAGTATACATTGAATAGAATTATACACACAATTTAAAAAAAAACAGGAGCTTTATTTTGTAAGTCCAACACTGAGTATAAAAATCTTAAAAAGGTGTGAAGGCAATCTGAAGTTATTGCAATCTGATGTTATTGTAGGAAATGCTGATGGACAGACTGATTACTATAGGGTACCATCATTTCACTGCAAGGCCCTTATAATTTCACAGTTATTTTTACTTTTGTTTCACTGAGAAATTTCAATCTTTTGCTGCTTTCTTGTCGGTAAATAAGGTTATAGGCAGTCTGAATAGTTTGACTTTATATTTAGTAGCAATTAAAACATAAAAAGATTCTAAAATGACTGCCCTCAGCTCAGATGAACAATACAAATGTATACCAAATTTTTAGATTTTAAGGACTCGGGGAAATTTATATATATAAGATATAAATCAAAACGAAAAAAAATAACAAATATCACTGCAACAAAATTTACAAAAAAAATACTTGGTAAATTTCAACTAATCGATGAAGGGATATTGAGTAAACTACCTTAACTTTTTAGAATGATAGATTTTGAATTAACTTTAATTTCATATAAATATATTGAAGTCTTTCTGATATTTTTTGTATGCTTGACACATTTTACATGTTGAATTTACAGGATCTCTGGAAAGAGAGACTTTTACACAAGTTTCAGAACAGCAGAAAAAGAGCAGACAAAGGTCTGCCAGAAGTACAAGCATATAAAAGACAAAAAAAAGTAGTCACACCATCTTTTGAAGGACCAACAACATGGGGACTTCGAAATTATCTACCACCACGTCCTGAATCAGAGGATGATGCAACCACTGCATTGCACGTAGATTGGTTAAAGAAAGAATTTAAAAAAAAGGAAAACCATGATATGCAACGAGTGGATGAACTTATGGACATAACACTTTATGCACGTAGAGAAATGGTTGTAGTCCATCAAAAAGGTGTTGCAGACATTTTGTCAAGCTATCCTTGGCTTAAATCTCCATCCGAGGTAAACATATTATGCATTTCTCATATTTTGTTGGTTTGTATGGAAAATTGTACTGTTTAAATGAAATAACCTTCAAAACAATATTAATACTGTAGAAGCATACATTTTTAGTAAAGGAGTACATTTCAATTATTTTTTGGTAATTAATTATCAACGAAATTCTTACAAAAATTCATTTAGATTAAAAGAAGCTATGACATTTGTTCTAACCAATTCTATTTAAATGATGAAAATAAAAGATTATACAGTACATTGTTTCATCGTGCATGCATTCTGATTAAAAGCTATCACACTTGTCTAAAATGATTGCAAAGAGAATTTGGTTAAATCAACTGACAACTGATCTTATAAAAGGTAAAACTCTGCATTTAACTGCATTGAGGTGACAATAGGTAAACCTCTTACTTAATAATAACAATCCTCTATTTTCCAGGTTGCATGCTTCTCCTAATTGACCTTGCATGAGCAATGTTATTGATGATAAGTTGAGTAAGTTGTAAAATATTTTTGAGAAAAACAAAAAAACAAAGTGCAATTCCAGTAAGGTACATACAGACAAACATGCATTAAGAAGCAGTGTTGGATCACCTGATGTAATTTCCTATATAAATACACTGTTTAAAATTTGTAGTTGGGACTCCTTTCAGGTGAGAATATGCATTTAAATTCTATATAACATGCAAATTAAAATAGTTTTAAGGAAAAAAGCCTGCATCTTCATCAATATGGGAACAAAATGTTCATACAAATTCAAACATGTCAAAAATACATGTTGAAAATTAAATTTTACTAGCTCTTTTTTTTCAAAAAATTGTAAAATTGACAATAAAACCATGCATTTCAGTGGAGATGTTTATAAATAATATTTACCTAGAACTCTTTCCAAGAGTTGGGCATATTACAAAAGAATAAGTTTCTTTGAGATAACCAATACAGTAGACCTTAGATGGCTCGAACTGTAATAACTCGAACACCATGGATGTCTCGAACTCCTTTTTTGGTTCCTTGATTCAAATATATGGACAAAGTTCAACTTTGATATCTCGAACACCCCTTTGGCTCCAACCCTCAGGTGTTTGAGCCATAGAAGTTGGACTGTATCATCATGATTATTATAGGTTGACAAAGTAAATCATTGCAAGCTTTTTTTTTTCAGCTAATCAAAGAATTCCTGAGGTTAGGCCCATCCTTGAAAGACCTTGGTGTGACAGAATCTTTCATCAATGGCATTGATGAATATGCTGATGCCATATTGAAACTGACAAAGGGGAAGAAAGGAGCAAAAGAGGCAGAAGATATCATGGCAAGAAGATCAACAATGAGAAATGAAAGTGAACGTAATGGTAAGGAATACTTGAAAGTCTAATAGTTGGAACTTAGATGTAAATGTCTGCTGGATATAAACTTAAGTGTGAGATCTAATGAATAGCCTCAGTTATCCTTAGTTTTGGAAATCCCAAAATGTTTAGTTATAAAGTTCACATATTAATGCACATAAGTCACAATTGTATTTCTATGTTCATTCCAGTCTCCAAACTTTACATTCCTCGGAATACACACAATTGTTACTATATAATTCTATTTCAGACATTAGCATGGTTACCCAGAAAATCCATATAAACATCATGAACATGTATGTTTTTTTTATATTTCAGCTGCCAAGAGATGTGCAGTACTTGTGAGCTTGACCATGTTACTGAAGGAAAATTTCCAAAACTTAGTGATGACAAAAGAGGAAATGATGACTTGTGAAGAGGTAAATGAACAATTGTTTTTTAGTAAAAGTACACTCCATAGTAGTTTTAATTTACTTAATATATTTTAATATAAACCACAAGTTTTGCCTTCAGGTTTTTATACAACCAGAAAAAAATATACAAGAGGTTGTTTATATGGAGGAATGCTATAATCTTGCTTGTTATTGTTGAAAGGCAACATGTAAAAGAAAAGGAACGTTAGGATAAGTTCTTGGTATTTTGGCCAAAACCTTTTTTTTTTTCAGCTCTACTGCTTTTGAGCTTTAAAGGGTTGAAGAAATGTAAGAATACAAACAAACACAAAGAATGTTGTTATTCATGAATTTAAATCAGAAAATTAACACTTTTTAAAGCTTTATTTGAAGAAAAAAAAAGAAAACAAAGGAATACATGAACAATTACTCTTCTTATCTAATATGATTCATTTTTGGATTAGTGTCTATCCAAAGGATAGAATTCTATCCTATGTTACGACCCAGGTGACCAACCTCACGCCATCAAACAGTGATCATACCCATGCTAAAAGAATCCTTTTCAGGAAATCTCGTACACATCTTTCTGATCTCATAAAAAAAACTCTGACACTCAATAGTCTATTTTCATTGAACATTAATTTGATTGCCCGAACTTTTGAACACTTAAATGGTGCCCGAATTCGTTAATTATTCACAGAATGAATTTCCCATTCATAAAATTTTGTGTGTAGATGTATGAATACGGAAGACCGAGGCCTTTATTTACATTTGTATGAATGGCGTAAAGGTACTTCCCAGGAACCGTCAATGAACAATGTGGCTGTTTTGAAATAAATCATAAAAGAACAACGCATTGGAAATAAAAAATAAAATTCATTAGCCGTCGAGAACAACAGTCCATTATTTACAATCTACGGAAGACGTAATGTTTGTTTACATTTCTAGTTATCAATGAATGGAAAAGTACGGCTGTTCCACGTTGGCTGTTCCATTATACTTGTTGCGATTGTCATTTTGCAGTGTCTTCTCCGAGGTCCGCGTTCGGTATACATGTAATGGCCGACTCAAAACAAAATACTGAAGGAAGAAGTCGTACATCGATAACAAAGAATTACCTGGAAACAGTTGTCAAGGTGCATATTCCGAAACAGACGATATTTTGCAACGATCGGGGTTGGAATTGACTAAATTCGAAATAGGATCAGGCAGGGGTGTTGATCTGTTGATTGCCGTTCGTCCAACAATGTTCAGTCCGGGGTGTTGCGAGTTAATTGCCGTTGATCAGAGTTTGGTCAAACAAAACTTGAGACAATGTCATTTGAGTATTTACAATGCATAACAGTCATTTTTCAATTGCATGAGAATGTATATCATAGCGCGAATTGAGATGCAGTGTTGCACAAAGAACTTGGCACAGAGTCTTTGTGTGTTTCTTGGACAAATTATTATCTCCATAAAGAGCAGGGTATTGCTCTTTTGCTGCTCAGGTCTTGTCAGCTTTTGCGTCTTGTCAGCATTCACAAACCTTTCATTCAGGTCTCTTCTTTAGAATTAAATTTCAAACTGTACTTGATCAAGATGGTGCTGTCATTGTTTAGTCTATGTTGAGTGTAGTGTACAGCAGGGAACCCATTAAGTGTAATTGGTTTCTGGTATAAAATCAAAATTCTTTGAATATTTGTCTCTAATGGTTTGATTGCCATTGATATGCTGGTGTGATCAAATGAAGATGGCCACCAGTAAATACATGCTGACTGTCAGAAAGGCATGTTCTTAATGAGCAAAACATGGTTTTTGTACCTTTCTTGGTTTTGCTATCATCATTTTAATTAGACCCATAGTAAAAAATGAGTACTTATGCACGACATAGACAGGCAATTATTCATATCAAACATGGACATTGTACATAAAATATCAATAGATTAGATACTGATCATTGCCATCATAGATACTAATCCACCAGTTCCTTTGGGACTTTGATTAATTAAGAATTTATAAAATCAAATACTGTAATTTTGTGGACATGAAGCAAGGAAATAAAATAGTCATGAATATTTTAATGCCATAGGGTGGTTTAGTATCTTGACTGTCAGCCATAGATTCAAGACTGAGCAAAATGAATCACAAAAAAAGATGGCACAGTAATTTCTATATTTACAGTATTCAATTAGGCCATAATTAAGTAAATCCTAGATTCTCGTCCATTTTTGTCAAAATTTTAGGTGAGCAGGCAAATTTATTTTATACTTGTACAACTGTATCAGATTTTATGATACTGTCAGTACTCATATTGACCAAAAAATCAAAATAATTTTTTTGAGGAGGGTAAAAAATTTGGGTCTGTTGGAGTGAGAATCTAGGATATATTTTATTATTGCGTAATTTATGAAGTGTCTGTGAAGCAAACCAACATATTTTCAAAAATGACTATATTTTTTTACTTTCAATAAACTTGACTATGAATTTTATTTATTGAAATATGTTTTTATACTTTCAGCCTCCAAGGATTGTTATTTGCAAAGCTGGAGACATATTGTCCAGAGAAGAGAGTTCTTTCACGGTTTTAGTGGAAAATTATATCGTTTGTAATTCCTCGTGCTTGCCAGAAGCTGTTCTAGCACTTATAATGGCTATTTATGCATTTAACCTGGCGTACCCTAAAAAATCTCAAAAAACTCTAATATTTTGCCAAAGAGTATGGTTACAAGTGGATGATGAATCAACAATAGACAAAAGAATCTTAAATGTGGTTTCCATGCTTAACCAGGAATTGAACAAAAAAATATAGTACATATGGAGATCAAAAATGCCAAACAAAGATGTATATATCTGTTTTGTGAACACTAACAATTTTGCCTCATTTTCCAGTTGGAAAACGTGCACATTTTTATTTTTAATGTCTATATGGACTTTAGAAAATAAATGTTTGAATTGAAAACAGACAATAAATTTTGATAGTCATTTAAATATGTCTTTACTCTTAATACTACTTTTCATATTGTGCAGTATAACCTTTTAGGTTTTTTTTATTAACTATTTTTGTATACAATGACATTTTTCCCATGGACTGTCTGTTGATTGGGTAGAAGTATATTGACTGGTCATCTTTGGACCAGTGTTTCTACAAGTCACTTTTGTTACTTTTAAAGGGCAATATAAATAATAACTTATTTAATGGATATGCAGGCAACAGACCAAAATGTGTGTGTGTTTTTTTTTTTTTTTTTACTAAGTACCAACTTGAATTATGTTGTTTTCAGTCTTTTGCAATGGAACCCAACTGCTTTGAAAATGTTCAGGACTGTTTCCTAGGTACCTAATTGTATGTTATGATGGATATTTCAAGTTTTTTTTGATTGAATATGGCATTGGAAGCACAATAAAATGTTTAATTTACATATGTTCTTATATTTTTATTGGTCCTTTCAGAAAACAATATAGTAATATAACACAGTGATACCCCTCTCAAACTGAATAATTTGTTCTGGTTGTCAGGTTTTGCTATACACTGGTTCAAATATAAAGAAATTGATACTACAAGGCTCTTCACATCACGTTTGGTTTCGACAGGTTTCTATTTATTTTTATTTAGAGGATATATCAACTATTTTGAAAGTTACATTGGAATTGGAAATTAATGTTTCAATAAATTTGTATTATTGTCAGTAAAATGCAAAACTTGTGATTTTTTATGCTTGGCCGTCAGGCGACAGGGGCATTAAGTTTTACCCTTGTCTGTCCATAGGTACGTCCAAAATTTTGGTCAAGGATTTCTCAACTTGTGTATGCATGAATGATTAGATATTTGGTATGAAGTTTGGTATAATGAGTTGTACCGTGTCTCCCCTTTTCAAGTCCGTCACTCATCTACTTCCTGTTTGCCAATATATTTATATGGCGGGGCATCTGTTCTTTTTTAAATTTGACATCAATTTAATAAAGACCTTGCACATTTTGGTTCAAATTAACCAATCCTTTGCATTATTTGGATCAGAAAAACACCTTAATTTCCTCTCAACAGTATTATATTCAGAGTTTGCAATTCTGTAGATCAATTTTTACAACTTCCTTTTATCATGACTTTTGATTAAAGATATATGTGACAACCATGCCACCAGATCAGATTACAAGTAAACAAGACAACAGCTTTACAATATTTCATTGAAACAAATGAACATTTTCCCACAATTTTTTTATTAAAAGGTGTGAGGCAGTTTGACCAAGAAATACAAAATAAAAAACAAAGGATTTCAAATAAGGATGCGAAAACAATTACATCAAAACAAACCTGAATTGAAAAGAAGCATCAGGAAAGATATGAAAAGAAGAAGGATTTCAAATTACTAGGTGAACAGTCACAACTTTGACTGACAAAGTGGTCAGTATGACTATTTCCATAGTCAGGAGGACTATTCAACTTGTCAGGATGACTAACTATCACTAAAGAGTGACCACCTGTATAGTCATTGGTAGGACAGTCGCTACGACTACCTAAATTAGTCATATTGACTACCCTTTTTAGTCGTAATGACTAATAATGTAGTCAAAATGACCAAGTTTGTAGTCATTGTGACTACTTTGGCCCAGTCAGTAATGACTAGTTATGCAGTCATTGTGACTATTTTACAAGTCATAGTTTACCATGTACATAGTCAGTTGACTAAGTGGTTAGTCAAATTGATTAATAGCATAGTCGTTGGTAGGACAGTCGTGGTGACTACTTTTATTTGTCATAGTGACTAATTATAATTTTCAGTGTTAGAGCATGACTATAGTTTTGAGACTGGCCCGAATAATCCGTAGTTAAAAAAAATCACTAACAAAAATTCTAAAATAGGAGTATCTCTACCTAGGCCTGAGCTTCTTTTTGCAATACTTAAGATTCTATTGCACATTTTCTGATTTCACGTTGTTTTGTCTCACAAAAGCTTTGATTAAATCAACACTGCAAAATTAATTTCCACAAAATCTGCAGAGCTCTTATCAAATTAATTCTTTAGAACAGTGCCACATAAATTTATATTACCATTTTTCTAATAAATGAAGCTTAAAAATTGGGGATTTGTTGTACTTACAAATAAAATTATCCAAGGTCATACCAATGAATTTAAAAAAAGTTTTCAAGGGCATAACAAAACCACTTGTAATGAAATGAACCAATATAAATTAATCTCGTTGATATCTTAATTCCGTTATGGCGGAAGCTTATGGACAAGAATTTAATACAAATTAGATATTTACCTATTTACCACATTTTCAACTATTAGAAATGGGTTTATGATCTGTCGGAAGTCTGGTGCGTTTTAATTATATTAGAAATGATAAAAAAAATCTATCCATTGACATTTGTGATTGAATCGTCTTCAGACAGAAAGGATCAATTTCAGACGAAAAGAATATAAAGATATTTTAACCTGACAATTTGATAGAAGTTTGTAAATGCTAGTTTGATCTAAGGTAATAAATACATTGATGCGAGTAGAAGAATAAAATATTGCAAAGTATACAAAAAACCAAAATACGAAAGTTACTGTAAATTTATGTTTAACCCACCATTTCTTTTGAAATGCCTGTAAAGTCCTTCTGAAAAATGTGAGTTGCGTCCCCCTGCGGCGAACTCTCCTATCGCAAGACTTGAAGGTGCATCTGCACTTTCGTCACTTCCGGGCATTACCGAAATGCCACCAGGACCATTGCCGTTGACAGTTGTTTGTGGGTGGTTTTGTTATTTGTGTTGTCTTGTATATTGCACTGTTATTTGTCGATGACAGGTGTGAGTCAGATTTTCAGTCGTGACATCTAAGTTAAAAGAGAAGAAAAAAAATGTTTTTTGAAACTGTCGCCTTGGTGTTGTTTGATGATTAGAGAAGTAACATGTACCATGGATTTGTATTGGTTTTGTCTGAAGGTAAGAAAATGACATCAGTCACGACATAACTTTTACTTAGTACTGTGATAAGCAATTCAATGATTTACGATTTGTCAAGAGCAGTTGCTGTTGAATTGCTTCTAGACACTGCCGCGATGGAAGGAGAGGTTTGGCTTGCCATAAAACCAGTTTTACACACCATTTCTTTTGAAATGTCTGTATCAAGTCAGGACCACAGCGGCCGACAATTTACCGGTAGTTGCCACCTGTTTTGTGTTTTTGACATGTGGACCTCGGCTCTGGACCATTCTGTTCGGTAATTTTGTTATTACCCCCAGTTAGTGTTCTATAGATGCTGTGCAGATAAATCGAAATATTGGGAGGCCATAAACCAAATTTAGTAAAGTTTGATGAAGAAAAAATAGCAAAAAAGAAGAAAACATAAATAGACATAAATAGAATCCAAAAACAGCTGAGGACAGAACTACAAAAGTATGCGAGAGAGAGATACTCCTTAGTTTTTAAGAAAAATTTTCAAAAGTTTTATGATGGACTTAAACATAACCAGGCAGGCATGTCAAAAATGTTAACATGTACTGAAAAAAAGTCTAGATATTGAAATGAAATAGAAGTCAGGTTGGGATGTATGTCCTTCTGAGGAAGTGCTTGCTATTTTCGATGGTTATAATTTAATTCAATGATTATCATTATAACGGAATATACAGTAAATTTTGCATGAAGCCTGCAGGATTTATGATTTACTTTCTCTTCATAGTGAAAAAAATATCATGTAGTATGTAGTATGAAATGCTAGTACAGAAACTAGTTTTATTTAAGGAATTGTTGTCATTTATTTTGGGTTTATTGAACCATAAACTTAATTTTATGGCTCTTCAGATGAGTCAATTAACCCAAAACAAATTATAGCAATTCCTTATGCCCTGTTCACACTTACAATAATTGAAACGATCACAATGGATTTCATCAAGTTTTAGCTGTTCATACCATGAAAAGATCGATTGCGATCGATATTTTTTGGTCCGATAAAAAAGGTGGTCTAAAAAAAGATCGATTCAAGTAGAGACGATTACGGCTATAGTCGAACAGTTGGGATTCCGATCGATTCAAGTGCTATGAAATAGGTATGCGATCGGTCGCAATCGGTTCTAGTGAGAATGATGATCCATCACCATCGATTCAAATGGTTTACATTGTAAATATGAACATAAACGGATTTTACAGAATCAATCTTAATTTGATCGATCGCATCTAGTTTTAGTGTGAATACAGTCTTATTTAATATAGTGCTGTTTAAATTATCAAAAGAATTCCCTTTATGACGTCACGTAATCAACAGCATTTGGTTAATTGGAGATAAATCTAAACTTTTTAACCAATGGGAAAATGTCTTACATTCAAATTAAATCATAAGTCTACATTCTCACCGAGAATTATCATTTTGACTGTCCTTTTGCTTACTCCAAGGTGCATTACTTAAATATCAAGTTAATGAAGTGCACACTATTTTCTTGATAATTTGTATAGAGGACAACCAATACTTTATTCGGACATCAGAAGTTTTGACAACGCCAACACATTGTAATATACATAGGTACAAAGATGATCAGCTATCTCATGGATAGTCAGTCTGTTAGCTCACATGATTACAGTACGCACATGCAATATGATTTCAACAACGTTTCTTCAATATTTTTTTTAGAATCATGAAAAGTTGGTTAATCGGTCCTGCTGTAAATTGCTCTTCAGCTCTCATTAACTAATCATATTGCACTCAATGAAGTCCTCTTATTACGTAATATAACAATTTATTATGCAACATAAATAGTTTCAGCAGACTTGATTAATTACTATTTTGAAAAAAGGGATCATAAGCGAATCCGACTGTATATTCTAAAATTAATCATAGACAAATTGTAATCCGCTATCATATTTTATAAAACATTAAATAAATCACCAGTCCACACTTCAATTTTCTCCGAAACAATATTATTGTGCCAGTGCCAATGAAACGAATGAAGAAAGTACACAAATACATATTGTAGTCTGTAAGTTTACATTAAAGAACATCGCTAACGTTTTATTTTAATTCAGTCTTTAATTGAGAAAGAGTCAAACGGGTGCTAGGGCCGTCTTTTAACTGAGTGTATGTTTATTTCCTAAGATTGGGTCTTCTATTTCAAAGGCCTACATAATTAGCTTAAAATTAAATCTTATCATTTCACAATTATCCAGACTAATTATATGCAGATGTAGCTTTACTTAATTTTGTAAGCACACCTACAGCACATAGATACTGTAGTACATGTACGTCTATCGCATGAAAACATTCGTAAGCTCCAATAAACACTTAGACTTTACTGTTTTAACACTTGTCTCACATTATACACTGAAACAAAATTGAAGGTTCTAAATTCTATACACAAAAAGCTAGAATGCAAAATTTCAGAATTGTCAATTATGAAATATAAAAGTCTTTTCATTTTTGTGTCGCCTGCACACGTAGTATGGGCCGACATACAGGGATCACTTTAGTCGTCTTGCTTCGTCGTTGGCGTTGTTGTTGTCGTTGTCCATCCCACTCTTTCGTTTTTTTTTTCTCAGCAACTACAAATCACAGGCACTTAATATTTTGTATATGACTTCAGTATGGGGTTCCCTATTGCGCTTATCGAATTCAGGTCTGTCGGAATCTACTTCCTGTTTAGCGACTTGAAATATTTTTCAAGATACTGTCAATAGTAACACATTTTCGTAATATTTTACTCAGCAACTACAATTCACGGACGCTTGAAATTTTGTATGCGACTTAAGAATGGGCTTCATATTGTGCTTATCGAATTCAAGTCTGTCGGACATCTAGCTACTTCCTGTTTACCGACTTGGAGATATTCAACAAATATGGTAAATGGTACAAATTTTCGTAATAATTATCTCAGCAAGTACAAATTACAGCCATTTGAAATTGTGTATGTGGATTAAGTATCGGGTTTCATATTGCGCTTATCGAATTCATTTCCTCCATCTTGTTATCCATTTTTTAACATTCAACAATGAGCTTTTCTCAGACCTCATAGTAAGACGGTCACTAGCAACAGTTTGAGCAGAATTCATTGCTAATTATCGGTATACGTTTTTAACTTGAATTATTCTTATGCGTCAATACTATAAAAAAAAACAACAACAACAAATAGCTATATGGGAATGGAATGAACTAGCTAATTTCTAGTCAGAATTTCCGTTGGATATGTCCGTGTGTAACAATCAATTTTCGTCAATTTTGTGCGGTATTTATAATTGAAAGTTCGTTTTATCCATTTTGAAAGAATACTGTAGAATAGGCCATACTTACAGAAGTATTAATTACCTTGTACCGTTTTGAATTAAAGGGACAGCCATTGAAAAAAAATATCAGTTTTCCTTCCATTTACATTCGTTTTCAGATAATAATTTTACAATTGAATACAACTGCTTGTATGAACAGAAGTACATTGTACTTCGGGATTAACGCATCTTAGATCAGTGCGACCAAAATAAAAACAATGTCAATTGTTCTTTTTAACAAGTCATTTTTGAATTTGTATACGCCCTTTGCTAGACAAAGGTTTTATGGTATACCCTCTGTCTGTGCGTTCGTTACCTTTTTGGTTTCCGGAGTTTTTTTTGTAACCGCTTGAAATATTGACTTCATATTTGGTATATGAATTTATCTAGGTGAAATACAGATCAACTTGGAATTCGGTTATGGTCATCTGATTTTATACAAAGTTATAGGCCTCGGTCTTAGTTTTTGAAAAAACATAGGTTTCCAAAGTTTTTCTAACCACATGATGGATAGATTGTAGATTTTGGTATATAAGTGTATCTAGTTGAGATACAGATTAAGTTCTTATTTGGTCTTGATTGGTTGAATTTGTACAGAGTTACAGCCCATGAACGTAATGAAAAGTTTTGAAAAACAACAGTTTCCCCAACTTTTCTTTACAGTGCGTGAAAGAGTTGATTTGATATATGGTATATGATGTAATGTTTATAAATTACTGATTAAGTTAAAATTTGATTCCTGTTGAATGATTTTTTGTGGAGAGTTTTGGCTCTTGAACTAAATTTATATTATGCACCTTTTCTATGCATTAATTGTACATGTTAATTTGATATTTGTAAAATGGTTACATCTTGCATGAATTGGTAAGGCACACATTCTACTTGTTTTTTTTTCAATCAAATTCTTTTATGGTCCTTTAATGCCACAAACACCGAGTTAACTGTGGAGGGGCGTATCATGCGATCTTGGCGCAGCAGTTTATTATTACTTGTAGTAAAAATAGCTACAACCTGGACAAAGATGTCATATTGTGCTGTATGTTAATGATAAATATACTAAATTTGAACCAATGCACAATTTCAGTACAGATATATATATATATATATATATGTTTTATGTTGGTATTTCACAAATACAGTAGTTCTTAAGTTTCCCTTTAAGACAGAAAGCCATAATAAATACGTTTTTGATAAGATACTTCCAAAGAAATATTCAATTACGGTCGTTGTAACAATTTATTCTATCCTACCTGAAATGTTATCCTCGAGATAAAATATCTGTAGATATATAATCCCAGGGATAAAATGTTAGTGATATTTTATCCAGACGGAATAAATCTCATTGTTTATTTTATCCCTTGGGATAATATTTCAGGTGGACAAGATTTATGTTTACATCGTCCTAGGGTTGGACATTCTATTCTATAGATAGGGAAAAGGAAAATTGCTAATCTCGTGGAACTTTTTATGTAACTAGATATTTCATTTCATTTTTTCTTAATTTTCAAAATATTCCAACCACCTGTTTATAATGCTTACATCGTGCACACGATCCCATTATGCCACGTTTTCTTGCAATAGACTCAATGAGTGTCCTGTGGTTTATTAAATGCTGCGATAGTCTTTCATAGCCTGTTGGACAATAAATGACAGCGAAAGTAAGAACGCTTTGCCAATTGATTATATGTTTGTTAATAGCAATTTTTAGCTCACCTGGCTATGCCAGGGTGAGCTTTTGCCATCACTTGGCGTCAGTCGTCCGTCCGTCGTTAGCTCACTTTCAAAAATCTTCTCCTCTGAAACCACTGGGTTAAATGGAACCAAACTTTAACAGAATCATCACTAGGGTATCTACTTTTAAATTTGTTATTTTGTATGTCTTAGGTCAAACAACATGACTGCCGTTACTAAAAATTGAACATAGGGGTAAATTACAGTTTTGGCAAATAACTCAAAAACCGTTACAGATATCAAAAATCTGAGATGGAGTAAAAATGATCAGCATGAGAAGATGTACCCATGCTGAAACTTCGAAGAAAATTTGACAACCCATCTAAGAGTTATTGCCCTTTTTCCGTTAAAATTTCAAAATTTTGATGTTTTTTATTTTTTATTGAAAAAACTATAACAGATAGAGGTTAAGTTTAAATTGCAAAAATGTTCAGCATGTTAAGATCTACGCACATGGATATTTTGAAGAAAATCCAAGTACCTATATATGAGTTGTGGTCCTTTATTGGTCAAATTTTTCGTGATTTTTTACTTTGTCCTATATTTCAAAAACGCTTTGAGATAGAGGTCAAGTTTAAAATGCAAAAATGTTCAGCATGTTAAGGACTACATTTTATTGAACACATTCAAGTTTTCCAACCGCTTCCAAGATGGCCGCCAGTGGGGAACTTAGTTTACCATTTGACCTAATGGGAAAATTCATACAAAGAACTTCTTCTTGAGAACCACTGAATGCATTTGAACGAAACTTGGCATGAATGATGCTTATGAGGTGCTGACGAAGTGTTGTTACTTTAGTGCCGATCCATCATCCAACATGGCCGCCAACAGGGATCTTTATTTTAACATTGGACCCTATGGGAAAATGCATACAAAGAACTTTTACTTTAGAACCACTGAATGGATTTGAACCAAACATGACATGAATGATGTTTATGAGGTGCTGACCAAGTGTTATTGCTTTGGTGCCAATCTGTCATCTTACATG